>JAKWIY010003061.1:31490183-31586118 GCA_027704805.1 Solanum corneliomulleri
TTCAACTCAAGAAGTTGTTCAAAAGGGGAAAACTTGGATTCTTTTAATTCCCAAAGAGATTATTTGAGGTTGATGATAGATCGTATGTTTTCATTTTATGCAAGTGCATGTTTATTGCTTTATATTATCATCACCTAATGAATCTTTTGAAACTATAGGGAAGGATATGAAACGATATAATTTTGATAATCTCATGCAATGAACTTTATGTTACCTGTGGCTTCAAGGGTTATTGTCCATTTTGATTATGCTTGTGGTTGCGCAGATGATTGTTGGTTGACTGGGGTACCACGTCGATACAAAAATACTAATGATTGGCTCGGATACCACGCTTAGTATAAACACTAACTCGTATTAGCTCAGGTATCGTGCCGATACACTAGAAATTTATGTGTGGATTTTGTGAGAGAATTGGATTTATATATTTGTGGTTCCATGAGTGGACTGAATTTACTTGTTATACTATGATTTATGAACGTTGAATCTTTGAGTGGTATGGATTACTGAAAGGTGAGTTGAATTCAGGTATGACTTGTCTGTGATCAAGTGTGATTTCTTTCATGTGTATGTTAATTTCGAATAAGGTCCGAGAGTCTGGATTGTTTCATATTGTGTTGATTGTATTTACAGTATGGTGTGGTTAATTGTTTACGTTCATAGTTTAGACTTACTATGTAATTCTACCAATACATTGTAATTTGTTTACTAATACAACACTAGTTCTTTTTTTGTTGAGCATAGGGCATATTCCAATGGCTACGAGACCTCAATTAAGAAATGTTTGACTTTGAATTCAAGGATGGCCTGTTGTCCCTCATTTTGTACATAGATACAATGCACTATTAGACATATGTTTTTATTTCGGGGTTGCATCTCCATTATTTATTATCTACTAGAGTTTTGGTGCTACGACTTTTAATTCTTAGGGGTTTATTTTCACATATTTATTTTGACCGTTGATTATGTTTATGGGTGTCAATTCCTCAACTGCTTTTAAATTGTTTTCTTAATATTCAATTGAAGCTTGGCTTTAATAATTGGTCTGTTGGGTCACGTACGAAACTTAACAACTTGAGAGTTTATTTACCATACAAACTCCAACGTCTCCATAGAACTAACCCATTTGCTTGGATTGAGAGCTCGTCTTAGATCTATACTCATATTACTGCCACACCATACACCATTTTGATTTAATGAAAGCAAAAAATTAACTAAATTTTTAGTTTCTAATTTTTCCCACCTTTTTTTTATGCAACACAAGTTTGAGTTTTAAGTATCTAATTGTTTATCATTATTTGAGTTTCTTATTCTTATTCTTCTTTTTGGTAATAAGATGATTTTATATATTTATCTATATATAAAAGGAGAAATAAATAGTGTTACATGTTAGCACTACAAAATTTCTCCATTTTTTATATTAAAAATTAAATTTTAAAATTTTAAAATACTTTAAATCCACAAAAATAACGTTGGTAATTTACAAAAATAACTTAAAATACTTTAAATCTGCATTAGTTGGTAATTTTAAAAATATACCTATTCTACACTTGTATAATGTTGAATTTTTTTTACTTATTACTTTTTGTAATTAGAATTAGAATTAGTATACGTAATTTTATCCATATATTTGTGACTAAAATTGTGAATTACTAATTAAATATCATCACTTTTCTTTATATATTTCCTAAAAATAATTTTTTAATCACAATTAAAATGTAAATTTGTAGTTTTTAAATACTTTCGAAATATGTAGTTTTAAATGCTTTTTAATAAAAAATAATGAAACTTCACAATTATAATAAACCAAAATTGTCACACATTTGCTTGTTTTTCAAAAATAATGAAGAGCACCAACAATGGTGTATAAACTGAAAAGCAGTAAGCTAAGAGGAGAAAAAGAATGAAGCTTCTATTTTATTTTTATGAATGTTTACACATACAATGATATCTAGACATCACTATATATAGATGTGAATCAACTAACTAGCTAGACTAGTTAAGATATCTAACCACAATTAACCATAACAAACTTTTGTAACTGATTTTTAACTAACTAATAACTAACTTTTGAACTATACACTTTAGCTCAACACCCCTCCTCAAGCTGATGGTTGAAAGATGTCTTTCACTCCCAGCTTGGCCATTAAATGTAGATGTGGAGCTTTCCAAAGTCCTTTAGTAAGTAAATCTGCTAGTTGATCTCTTGTTGATACATGTTATGTCTTGATCATATGTTGTAATATCTTTTCTCAAACAAAATAGCAATCTATATCAAAATGCTTAGTTCGTTCATGAAAGATAAGATTAGATGCAATTTGAATTGCTGCTTTACTATCACAAAATAGATTGACTGTTGTTTAATATTGACTCCTAACTCCTTGTATAATCGAATAAGCCACGTAATTTCAGCTTCTACTGATGCCATATTCCTAAACTCAGCTTCTGCAGAACTTCTAGCAACAGTCTCTTGTTTCTTTGACTTCCAAGAAATGATAGCATCACCAAATTTCACAAGATAGCCTGTGACAAATTTCCTTGTTTGCATACAAGTACCCCAATCTGAGTCACAGTAGGTTGTAAGTAATTCTGAGCTTTGTGAAGGCATAAAAAGACCTAACTCTGGAGTTGTTTTAATATATCTGACTACCCGGAGAGCTGCTTCCATGTGAGATTCTTTTGGAGCATGCATATATTGACTCAGAACTTGGACAGGAAATGATATGTCTATCCTGCTCATAGTGAGATATAGTAATCTACCTACAAACTTTTGATATCTTCCAATATCCTTCAAAGGTTTATCTCCTTGTATAACTCCTGAATCACCTTGCACATGTAAATCATATTCAATAGAAGTCAACCTTACATTAGGATCTATTGGAGTGTGAACTGGTTTTGCACCACTTAATCACATCTCATAAATAAGTTCCAAAGCATATTTGCGCTGGTTCATAACATACCCCTCCTTGGACCTAGCAAATTCAATGCCAAGAAAGAAAGTTAACTATCTCACATCCTTCATGATGAACTTAAGCTGAAGATCATTCCTTGTTTGCACAACCAAAGACTCACAACTCCCAGCAACAAGAAGATCATCCACATACACAAGCACTACAATTAAAGAAGAACCAGTCTGCTTAGTAAACAGGGAGTAGTCATAGTGACTTTGAACAAAACCAAGCTGAAGTAATGCCTCTATTAACTTCAGATTCCACTGTCTAGGAGCCTGCTTGAGGCCATACAGTGATTTGTGAAGCTTACACACTTTAGTAGATGTCTCAAACTTACTAAAACCAGGAGGAATCACCATGTATACATCCTCAAGAATATCACCCTGTAAGAAAGCATTATGAACATCCATATGAAAAATAGGCCAATGTTTAGCAGCAGCAACAGCCAAAACTGATCGAACTGTAACCATGTTTGCAATAGGGGAAAAGTTTCAGTATAGTCTATGCCCTCCTTCTGACTGAACCCCTTGGCAACTAGTCGAGCCTTGTACCTCTCAACATCTCCTGAGGCCAAATATTTGACCTTAAACACCCATTTACAACCAATAGGATGCTTTCCAGGAGGAAGATCAACAATGCTCCATGTGTGATGGCCTCCAAAGCACTGATTTTAGCCTTCATGGCATCAACCCATTGAAGATGGCAAGAAGCCTCAATAAATGTAGGCTCAGAGATAGAAGAGTAAGCAGTAAGTGCAGCATCATAGGAAGTAGAGAGAAGATTATATGACACATGATTGGAGACATGATATAAGCAAGCAGACATACACTTAGGAGTAATAAAATTTGTCATCCATATAGGACGTTTAGTTAGTCTAGAAGATTTTCTAAGACTAACAGATTCTGGTGAAGAAATGGGTAATGGAGATATTGATACAGAAGAATTAGAGTTAGGATCTATAGAGGAATAAAAAGACACAGTGAGAGGCTGATCACAAGGCAAATTTGTAGAAGTATAAGTATCAGCTGTGAATTGAAACACAGGAAAAAGTGATGAACTAGAAGAATTCAGATGTTGAAAAGGAAAAATGGATTCTTGAAACGCAACATCTCTACTAACAAAGAATGTTTTTTTATATAAACCATAAAGTTTGTAGACCTTTTGAAGACTAGAATAACCAAGACATACAGCTGGAACAGCTCTAGAAGCAAATTTGCTAGTCTTCTTTACCTCACAAGCAAATGCAAGACAACCAAACACCCTAATATGATCAAGAGAAGGAAGAGTTTTATACAACAATTCATGAGGAATTTTACCCTTAAGAATTTTAGAGGGTATCCTATTTATTAAGTACACACTTGTAAGAACACACTCTCCCCAAAATTTGAGAGGAATAAGATTGAAATCTCAAAGTTCTGGCCATCTCAAGAATATGTCTATGTTTTCGCTCTACAATCCCATTTTGCTGTGGAGTATAAGTACAAGAACTCTGATGCAATATACCCAATGTTGTAAGCAAAGCAAAAACTTGAGAGTTGAAAAACTCACAACCATTATCAGATCTCAACACTTTGATAGTGCTAGAAAAAACATTGCCAAGCATTTTAAAGAAGTTCGTAAGGCTACAATAACCTCAGACTTAGAGTTCAACAGAAACACCCAAGTATATCTAGAGTAATCATCTACTAAAGTAAGAAAATATCTCTTATTGTCATGAGTAGGAACTCGATAGGGACCCCACACATCAGCATGTAATGTATGAAAACAAGCTGGTGTAGTAGTGGTACTTAAAGGAAAAGGTAATCTGACTTGCTTAGCAAGAGGACAAACAGTACATATATCAGTAAAGGAAGAAGACATATGCTTGCAACAACTAAGTGTTCTTAGTACACTAACAGGTAAGTGACCCAATCTTTGATGCCACAGAGTCAAATTTGAAGTTCTATAAGAAAAAACCACATTAGCAGTTGTAGCTTGAGTTTGCTAAGAATTTATTTGAATTCCCTGAGTCTTGAACTGAGTATCAACATGAATCACATATATATCATTCTACAGTGTGCCAGTGCCACTCACATTCCCATTTGAGAGGTCCTGGAAAACACAATGATTAGGATAAAACATAGCACAACAATTCAGTTCCCTTGTAAGCATGGATACAGACAAAAGATTATAGTGAAATTCAGGAATGTGTACCACATTTGAGATCTTAGCTCCTCCTAGAACTTGAGAAGACCCTATGTGACTAACATGTGCAAGACGACCAGTAGGTAGATCTACCTTGTTACACATATTCTTATCTAAAGATCTGCACTGTGTTAACATATTTAAATTGTGTACCATGTGTTTGGATGCACCTGTATCAATGATCCATTTGTCAGCATCAGGAATAAGATAAGTACCTATACCTGAAGCATGTGCAGTAGCATTATCACAATTACTCTTGGCATTCTCTGGCTCAATCAGTTTCAAAAGCTGCATATACTGTTGTGGAGAGAAATGAGGGTGAAATTAATATTGGTTCGAGTGCAACTGCTGCTGTTGAGAAAAAACACCAGAAGATACAGTAGGTTGAACCTTAGAGGAACAAGACTCATTAGTTGTATTTTGATGATGCATAGGCAATCCAGGAGTATTGTTGAATCATACATGATTAGCTGAAACAAAAGCAGTATTGTTTCTCCTTTTACCTTTCCAATCAGCAGGATATCCATGTAATTTGTAACAATTAGCTTGAACATGACCCTTCCAGTTACAATAATCACAGTAAAGAGTGTTATTACTGTTAAATTGTTTCTGATTAGATCTAAAACCAGCTCCCATAGGAGGATTAGACACTGACTGTGAAGTAGATCCTGATCTTAGCATGTGTCCTTTACCATTGCTAAAAAATTCCATAGTCTCGTTTATTCCACTAACATTAGCTGAAACAGAGTGATCACTTCCTGTTGTGCTCGATTTACCATGGATTCTCTGACTTTCTTCAGCCATTATAAGAGAATAAGCTTTGTTTACACCTGGTGCTGGATCCATCATCATAATCTGAATTCTAGATTGATTATAAGATTTATTTAGTCCTAAGAGAAATTGCATCTGTCTTTGATACTCAAAATGCTCTACATATGTCTTAGAACTTGCGCAAGCACAACCAGGAGAGGGCATCAATGAGTCATACTCCATCCGCAACTCCTTAAGACAAGAAAAATAACTAGAAACAGACATAAGCCCTTGTTGTAGTGTGGCAATCTCCTTATGCAGATAAAAGATTCTAGAGCCATCAACTTTGTCAAATCTCTCTCTTAGATCAGTCCATACTTGTTGATCATTGCTAGCATAGACTATTCCACTCAATAATTCCCTACTTACAGAGATCATTATCCATGATAACACTATAGCATTGCATTTTCCCCATAGATCATGTAGAGAAGAATTGAATTTATCCTTACTGTATTTTCCATCAATAAATCCTATTTTTCCTTTTCCTAGAAAACCTATCTTCATAGATCTACTCCACAATGAGTAGCTTTCTGATCTAGAAAGTTGAACGGAAACTAGAGAACTACCTGGAGTATCACATGATTGCAAGAAAAGTGGATGATGAGAATCCACCATTTTAGTTCCTCCTTGAACTGCACCACTAGTTGAAGACTCAGTCGGCCTGATCACTTGTTGCTGTAATTGTGATCTTCAATAGCTTCTAGGACAATACATTACCTCAATTCTTCTACTGCACTGAAAGCTAAATGATCACGTGAACAACGCCTAGAGCTCTGATATCATGAAAAGCACCAACAATGGTGTATAAACTGAAAAGTAGTAAGCTAAGATGAGAAGAAGAATGAAACTTCTATTTTATTTTCATGAATGTTGTACACATACAATGATATCTATACATCACTATATATAGATGTGAATCAACTGACTAACTAGACTAGTTAAGATACCTAACCACAATTAACCATAACAAACTTTTGTAACTGATTTTTAACTAACTAATAACTAACTTTTGAACTATACACTTTAGCTCAACAAATAATAAGCAACAAATAAATAAGATTTTAAGAACATTTAAATTTTAAATAAAAAAACCACTGTCAATTCAAAAATGTTTTAACTTCCACCCGCTTTGTAGTCATATCGATAGATTTTCATTTTTTTCCACAATCTCTGTATCATTTTGCATTTATTGATTTTCTTGAAAAACTTTTAAGTCTTCAATTTTTTAAAAAAAATATAATTATGAATGAAAGAAGATTTTTTAAGTTTTACCAAAATAGAAGAAGAATGCAGATCATATCTTTGTTCTCAGTTTTATATTTGTGTTAAATACGAAATAAATTTGAAATGCGTTTTCAATTGATTCATCTTTTTGTTTCTTTTTGAATTTGTATTATTTTTTATCTACATTACAAAATTAGAACTATGATTTGTAGGATTGAAGTACACATTGTTACAAATTGAAGAATTCTCCACCAGGTAAATATCAAAACATGCTATTCTTTATTTACTTTGCTATTATATATATTTTTAATTATAAATAAAATCCAAATTATGGAACTTGCTACAAGAATTCTTACAAAAAGATGTTTCTACATTTAAACTCAACTAATTTCGTCATCAATCTAAGTGCATTGGCAACGTATAGATTTCTTCGATTTACCAAAAAGATTTCTTTTAGTACTAAATTAAATCATCGAATGAAATTTTTTTATTTGATCATTTTTTCTTCTAAATATGTGGAAGTCATAAAATTATAAGAAATATCTACATATTTGATTTTGTCATTATTGTATTACTAGTGAACTTATCCATGCTTTGCGTGGAGAAATAAACTATATCACCCATCTTTTTCTAAAATATTTTTACTTTATTTAAAAATTAAGTTTAATCATCAAAAATTCAAATTACACCTCCATGTTTAAATTTCAAATAAAATTTTATTTTGTCTTATTTGTGAATAAAATATATAATGAAACACAACTCTGATTTTAAAAGTTTTTAGTAAAATGAATAAAAAAAATCTAATTGTATATGACAAAATGCCCACCAAATTCATGATTTGTTTTGCGTTCTTTCTAATACTCCAATATTAAAATCACCAAAAAAATTAATCAATTTTATTTATAATATTCATTCAAACGTACTATATAAATAAAAGAAATTATAATATACATAAAAGTCTTTCCATAATTTAAGTTTTTAAATTCTAAACAAAAAGTTACATAGAATATTATCTATAATTTTGTTTTAAGTATCTATATATATATATATATATATATATATATAATATATATATATATATATATATATATAGCTTTACCAAACCTTTGACTATATATTTCGTCACTAAGTTATCTATTATTTATTTTAATTAGATATTTGCTTCTCCATAAATAATAAATAAATGCATGATATCATGAAATTCCTTTATAAAAACCAAATCTCATTTCACAATTAATATAGATTAGAATATAAAATAAAAAAAAGTTTCATCCATTTCATTTGGTGAGTAGGTATACATATAATGGTATTAAATTTTTTTAAATCTAAGTTATGAAGTTTTTTCAAGTTTTCAAGATTGTTAAATACATAGAGTAGTACTAAAAAAAAAGAGAAAAGACATAAAGTGATATCTAAAGTTGTTCCAAATTTTTAAAAAGACACCTAAATTATGTGAGTGTCCTATTACTCTCTCAAACAATCCTGAATTGATATTATTACATCATTTTTTGTCTACCTGACATGGAGAGTGTATACACTCTCTTAAATAGCGTGAACAAACTAAAAACACAAATATATATATTTATTATTTTAACTTTTTCTCCTTATTATTATTTTTTCTTTCTTCCTTCTTCTTCAATAATTCATTGTCATCTTATTAACTTTTCACTTTCAATGTCACTTTTTACCACAACTCCATCTCTCTTTTATTCTACTATTAGTTTAACTCTATTTAATTTTAAAATTATATCTTGATATATTAATAGATTTCGAAAAATGTGATAAACCCATTAGATTTCAAGATTGATTAGTAGACATTATTTAGTTTTTTATCAAATTCTAATTAAACTTTTCCAATTTTCGGAGAATTCTTATTCTTTCAAAATTATCATTTCTAGTTTTGATTTTATATGGAAATGAGATAAATTAAATGATGATACCTTCAAAATTTTGATCTTTCTTAGAAACATAATTAGTTTTGTTATCATTTAACTCAACAAAGTCTAAAAAATAGTATAATTTTGGAAAGTAAGAAATTTGACCAAATAAGAAGAAAAAAAGAGAAAGAAAATGGAGGGGCTCAACTTAATATGGGTGTAGGGTTAGGTGAAGATAAGAAGTGAAGAAGAAGAAATAAAGAAAGAATATGGAGGGAGCTTGAAAGTTGGGATGGAAGATGAATTAAAAATTGAAATAAATTTAAAATAAAAATAATAAAACTAAAATAAGTCAAAAAGCAAGAGAAAGAAATAAAGAAAAACATAAAACGAAAAAAAAATATTTCAAATTGAATTAACACGTGTCACACAATGATTGGTGTGTGATTACACTTGCCATTTAAAATATGGAATTGATCCAAAAATGATGTAATAATATATGTTCGAAATAGTTTAGGGGGGTAATAGAACATCTGTATAGTTAAAATGTCTTTTAAAAAATTTTGGACAACTTCAGATGTCGCTTTATGTTTTTTCCCTAAAAAAAATATATGTTCAATATATTTGAGAATTTATAGAAAAGACTAACAGACAAGATGTATATACTTTCTTTTGAGCTTAATTTTTTTTATCAATGACACGGTAATAATATTAAATATCTTAATGAGTATGGAGTAATGAAAAAACATTTAAGTTTTACAAAAATATAACTATTCTAACAATTCCGATAACCATACTTAACCGTGAAGACATGAACTAAGGAAACCCATATGCATATTCTATTTCTTCTGTTTTTTTTTCTCTCAATTATATTTTATATTGAACTATGATTCTTTTAGATATTTAATTAGTTGAAATGTGAGTGTCAAATGTTTGTGGAGATATTTTTTTTGTGCATATATTTTTTTAGTTATAATATTAATATTCTTAAGCACTTTTAGTCTTTCAGTAGCAGATACTATATTAAATTAAGGAAATTATTTGCAGACAAACCATAAAATCTATAGGTAGATATTTCAAGTATTTTTCTTTTAGATATTTTTTGTGATTATATCATCTATTTTTAAGAATTTGATTGAAAATTTCATTCTTTAAAATATATATATATTAAATTGCTTCTACAGTTATATATTATAATAAAGCTAAAATACATAACAATTTACTTTCCTTTGAGCCACTACATGATATTTTTTATTATACTCTACTAAAGCAAAAAAAAAAAAATTAACAACTGAACTTTTTTTTGTGTCACTGTATGATACTTTTGATTTATTTGAAGAATTTTATTCCTTTAAACGAATATGATAAACATCAAACCTCAATGTTTGATTATTATACAATGAAATCAATAAATCTTGAAATGAAATTCAAAAAATAAAATAAAATAAATAAAATATATCAAAAGATGTGAAGGTAGACATATACAAGAGTCTTAAGATAGGCATACAAGCATCAATACATTTATTATTGTGAAGATAAATACAATTAGATATAACATTTTAACTTTTGAAGAATGAAAAGATGTAGAAAAGTAAAACTAAAAAGAGCAATATATAAGTGAGAGAATAAACAAGAAATGTAAAGGGACAAGAGAGAGCTTTCTTGTTCTTCCAAGTATATTCAAGTGTTTTTTTCTTAATCTTCAAGTGCATTACGCATTCTCAAGACCTCTGTTTATATTGCTATAAGAGTCATAAAAAAAAAAGATAGCAATAAACATGATATTAATTATTGAAAATGTGTGAAAGATTGAAGGTGTGAAAGATAAATGAGGAGATAGTGGAGGTATGAGTATTATCACACATAATGGTGAAATTATATTTTGAAGTTATGGACTAATGATATTATCAAAAATGAGGAGAAGATTAAAAGATGTGCACAGAAGGAAAAAATAAATAAATAGAAATAAAGATCATAATGAGATTGACACAATCACTTCATCTATATTTCTCCACACACACACACAGATATATCATATATATATATATATATATATATAATATATATATATATATATATATATATATATATAGATATATATATATATATGATATATATATATATATATATATATACCCACCATTACACAAAATTCATTGCATTCTCAAATTTTCAGTTTCAATTACATTTATTTAAAATAGAAAACTAACAATTTATCAAAAACTATCAATACAAAAAGATGCTAATAAATAATAAAATAAATAAAAGAAACCGTCAATTCACATAATCAAAAGCTTTCAATTTACAATATTATTGAAGTATGTTTTCTAAAATTTTAATTTAAATTCTAATAATTTCTAGGACAATATTAAAAGAATTTTGAAATGAAAGAAAATTTAATATTATTAAAAGAATTTTTAAAGAAAGAAACATTAATATTGAATATTTAAAATATCATATTTCATAAAACCTAATAATGGTATTTAATAAGCCGTCAATGTAAGAATAATTAATTTAAACTAAACCATAAAATATAACCAGATTAGTTTAATCGAAATTAAAATTTAAATATTAAGTAAATATTTAGGTTTAAAAATAAAGTATGTATTTATACTAATTTTTAAAAAAGAAAAAAACATAAATTAAGAAGAGAAAGAAAAAAAGAGGAAAAATATATAAATAAAACGACCCTCCCCCCTCACTGACTCATAAACACACATGTACGATTTTAATATTTAAAAAAACGCTGTCTTAATAATTTCACATCTATATTTTTAAAATTGTATTTCTATAAAAATATTCTTAAGAGAAAAAAAAATCATAGTTTTAAATGTATTTGTTTATATATACTTAATATTTTTAATTTTTAATTTTTAATTTTTATAATTATATATAAATAAAAACAAAACATCAAACCAAAAAAGTCTACCATCAAATGATCAAAAAAAATATGATAGCTGTAGGACAAACCTCCAAAATATTTGTACTTCAAAAAATTGATGGCAAAAGTTGTTTTAGCATCCGCATACTTTTTTATATTTTTTTTACAATAATACTAATTTTCTTAAGATAGATATTATTACATTAGTGTTCTAATCTAAAAAAAGATTGAAGATTTTTATTATACTTTTACAATCAGAGATGTAACTCATGCTTTAAATATTATTAATTTTTTTATTTCAGTTCACCGATTATTCTAAAATTAGGACACTTTATCAAAAAGAGAACTCACGCAGTAAATTATTGAAAAATAATTACTGCAATTTTAATTTTTGAGTTTCAATTCACCACGTTTGCACTTTTATTATTGTGAGAATCTGCACTTGGTTAATCTTTGTAATAATAAACTGCAACAAATATTAATTAGCAAATAATTTAAAATATAATATTTAAGAAATGAAATGAAAAAAAAAAATTAAACAGTTCTGCTCAAATACATAACCACCTTTTACTATTTTATAATAAATAATAAAATAATATAATAAATATAATAATAATAATAATAATAATAAATACTATATTAAAAATCCAAATTTATGTACAACAATATATATATATATTATATATATATATATATATATATATATATATATATATATATATATATTATATATATATATATATATTTTCATGTGTCAATACCATATATATATTTTCATGTGTCAATACCACAAAAATTCAATAATTATAAAATTCAAAACTAATTTAAAAAGAATTTTAAAAGATAAATGATGATATGTTAGTTAGTGGAGAATTTTAAAGGGGTGGGTTTAGTGTCCCAAATAATTTAAATTTTAAAATGAATATTAAAACTTCAGTTTTAATTTCAAAATTTAAATTGTAGTGAGGATAGTGATAAATTTTTAATTATATTAAAAAAACATACACCACGATAGTTAATGGAAAATTTTGAAGAGTGTTTTAGTGGATAGTTACTAGTTAACATCTCCTATTACCAATTTTATTTTTATACGTAGTAAAGATTTAACTAAAGAATAATTGTAGTTAAATATTTTTATCGTTCTACATTGTTGTTATAAAAATATAAAACTAAATTGAAAGATAAATTTTGAATTAAAAACTAACAATATTTTAGATAAAGTCGTATTTCAATCTATTATTTTCTATATAAACCATTTTTTCTATCAAAATTCTTATTTCATTCTCTAAATTTCGTTCGTTGTTTATACATTATTCATTAAGGCAAAACTTAAATTCGTAATTCTTTATTTAAATAAAACGGGTATATATATATATATAATATATATAATATTATATATATATATATATCTATATATATATATATTATATATATATATACAACTTTCCTCCCATTAAATTTCTACTCAAATAAAACTATATAAACAAATTAAGAAAAAAATACAATAAATAAACGAATTTTAGAAAACATGAATCGGGCTCACCGAGAGCTCGACAAATCCGCCTTTGGTCAGCTCCATCACCTTTTTGCTTTGTCCTCAACATCCTCAAGTTTTTGTAACTTTGGGCGATGTAACACTACAGCGCGGAGCCATGCGGTGACACATTGACTGCTCCTTTCTCTCGCCAAATTGATTTTCTTCTTCAGGGCTTGGCACAGTAGAGCTTTAGGAGGTTAGGAGGCCACTAGACGACTCCGCGAAGGGACTTGGCGATCACCAGACCTTCATTTATTTGCTCTTGAAGCTCTCTTTGTTCCTTTTTGCAAATTAGTATCCATGCTTTGTTCCTCAATTCAAATACCTGAAAATCTATGCTTTCACATCAGTTATTGGCACAAAACAAACATTTGAGGACACAAAATTTGTCCAAATAAAGCTCTAAATGAGTCTAAATCATGGACTCATCAAAAAGGATATAGCGAATTTTGTGACTAAGTACCCTAATTGCCAAAAGTGAAGGTAGAACATCAAAAGTCAAGAGGTATGACTCAAGAGATCAACATTCCTACTTGGAAGTGGGAAGTTATCGACATGGAATTCCTCTTAAGTTTACCTCGTACTTGCAGACAACACGACTCCATTTGGGTGATAGTTGATAAAGTCACTAATTGTTGTGCGCTTTTTGGCTCTTAAGACTACGAATTCAGTGAAGGACTACCCCAAGCTTTACATTAATGAGATTTTCAGGTTGCATGGGTTTCCTTTGTCTATTTTTCAAATAGAGGTCCTCAGTTTACCTCTCATTTCAGGAAGTCATTTTTAGAAAGTTCTTGTTACTCAAGTTAATCTTAACACAACATTTCATCCACAGACGGATGGTCAAGCATAACATACTATTAAGACCTTATAAGACAAGTTAGAATCTTGTGCGATCGATTTCAAGGGTAGTTGGGATGATCACCTTTCTCTTATAAGTCCGCGTACAAATGGTTACCATTCCAACATTCAGATGCCCCTTTATGAGGCATTGTATGGGCGTAGATGCAAATCTCTGCTTAGTTGTTTGAAGTGGGTGAAGCAGCCTTGATAAGGGCAGATTTGGTTCATGATGCCATGGAAAAAGTTCAGCTCATCAGAGATAGACTTCGGACAACCCAAAGTCTGTAGAAGTTCTATGCAGATGTCAGAAGGGGACTTAGAGTTTCAAGTTAATGATTGTGTTGTCCTGAAAGTGTCATCTTTGAAGGGGGTGATGGGATTTTTCAGAAATGAAAGTCTGATCCTAGATATGTAGGCCTTTACAAGATCTTGAAAAGGGTTTGTAAAGTAGCTTATGAGTTTGAATTTCCAGAAAAACTAGCACCAATTCATGCAGTTTTTCACATTTTGTTTTTGAAGAAGTATGTGGTGATCCAACATCTGTTGTACCTTAAGAGAGAGTGACCGTGAAGGATAGTCATGTTTGATGATTAAGGATGTACCAAGTGAAATTCTTGAACGTGATGATCGAAGATTGAGAAACAAAGAAGTCGCTTCAGTTAGGTTTTGTGGAGGACTCAGTCTGTAGAGGGAGCTAGAAGGGAAGAAGAAGTCCATGAAGGCAAAGTTTCCTCATCTCTTTCCTTCCGATTTCATACCAGCGTGAGGAAATAGTTCTTGTTTAGTTTTTAAGTCATTCATGCATTGTATAGTCTTAATGTCACGTTCCTTCAGTTGGACCTTGCATATTTAGAATATTTTCATGTTCTTATAACTTAGTCGATTCAAAAATCACTTTACAATATTTACTAGTGGAGTTAAAACTCTTCCCTTACATATCCAACAATTATAGTCTTCATTCGAGGAAAACCTTTCTCAAGGGGGAGATAATGTAACACCCTATATTCGAAAACAAATCTAACCAACACATTTCTAGAAGTTGCAGGTGCAACCCATGGTTGCCACCCACGTTCCATCATGGTGCTCTGTGGATGGAAAACTACAACCCTCCCCATAAAGACTTAAGAAAAAATTGGCCAATCGTAGACCCACGCCACGACCTACGGACCGTTGGTCAGACCACGATCAATGGCCGATGGTCGTACTTCAGGCCCTCAAGTTTTATTTACCAGTATCGAATGACGACCGACCAAAATAGACCAACGATCTATCACCAGTCCATCAGTCTAGTGCATCGGAGAACTCCCCAAAACCCACCCTTTGATGCCGATCAACGGACTGACCAGCCATGCCATCAGTCAATCGATTGTTTGTCGATAGGCCCATCAGTGCCTTCAACAGATTTTAATTCAGGGGTTGTTTGGTCTTTTCTTTATGTGTTGGACCCCTAAAATACGTCGTTTAATCCCCTAAATTACGTAGTTTTGGTTAGTTTTAGCCTAGAACACTAATTAGAACCAAACCTAATCAATTATTCAACAACATATCACCATTGCAAAACAAGAGGAAAGAGTCGAAAAATCCCTCTAAGAATATGTAGGGACGATCCTTCAGTTTTAGCCCCGAAATTGAAAGATTTCTCTGTGAATTTCATGACCAGGTATGTGAGATTTCACTAGTGGGTTCCTTTCACCAATTAGATCCTAGAATTCAGTCAGATTCTTGATTTCCTTAATTTATCTAGACCTAGGGTTTCTTGAATGTTAGAAACTCTTGGGTTTTAGCTGTTGGAATGATCCAAATCAAATTATCATGTTATTTCTTAGTTTCTTGAAAGATATTCAGAACCCTAGTTATTTAGTTCTTTTAGTTCATGAATTTGACATACTAGCTAAGTTATTTCAGATATACATGCCTCGAGTTTTGAATAATCATAATCAGTATATTAAGGTTGCGTTTTTGGTTAGCATGTCAGTATTTTGAGCTATCCAGTATTACAAAAATTCAGTCATAAATTGTTAATTACATATCAATTGGACTAGCTTAATACTGAGTGGACTAGGTTCAGTCACCCTCATAGTCCTAGAACTACGTGCCCGGCAGTTCTAAGTCCTCTCTGTGGGCATCAATTTAGTGATCACTCCATCCATGCCACTATACCTGTGGCAAGGTATATTAGTTCCTCTTGATGGGAAGTATACATTCGACTACACATTTAGCTTATGTAGTTTTATGTTGTTTGTTAGTAGATCTCTTATAGTCAGACTCTATTGCATTGACCATGTTACGAGTTACAATCAGATCCTAGTCTCAACATGTTTTAAACTTGGTTAGTGCTTTCATCTAGTTCATGTTAAGTATTCTAAGTATAGTATCATGCTTACCTCATATCATTGCTCGCTTATATGTTTGTTCAGTTATGATTGTTGTACGACATTACTCTATCATGCATGCTCAATACCTTTCAAGTACTGACACATATTCTATGATACATCTTCTCTTGATGTAGGTTCTGATTCTCAACTTCTAGATCACGCATAGATTGGTCCACAATTTTGAACTCATCAGTAACAGTAGTGAGTCCTCATTCTTAGAGGACGACATACATGTTTCATTTGCTTTTAGTCTTTAGTTTCAGTTTTGCTAGATTTAGCTGGGGAATGTCCCAGCTCTACTCGTCAGTTAGAGACTTATTTCAGGCATAGTTAGATTAAACTTTAGTATTTAAGTTTGACCTTTCACTTGTTGTTAAGCTCTCAGTTTTTATATATATGATAGCTTATGGGTATTTCCCATAATTTTAGTTTACTTGATGTTTTAAGCTTCCTCACAATATTTTCTTACTTTAGTTTAATTAGTATGCTTATGATATACCAGCAGGTTTAACTTGGGGTCACTCGTGATCCTAGGTGTCCTGTCTCCGTTCTAGGGGTAGCTTCGGGGCGTGACAAAACATGTTGGCTATGTTTCCCAATGACATTCAAGAAAATTATTGTGCTACATCATATGAAGATTTTATGAATTTGAATGGGTATTCTGATAATTAAGATCCTAAATGATTTACTATTTTACTCCTGAGTTTGAATGGAGATTCTGATAATTAAGATCCTAAATGATCTACTATTTTACTCCAACTAGACATTTGGAGGATCCAAAATTTAAGTTTACGCTGAATATGATTTTCGGTAATGGGAAAGGATAAAAGTGAGCAATTGAGTTATATGTTGTGTTACAGAAAAAGACATCAAGTTCACGAAGAATAAAAGTACAAGGTCAAACAGAATTTGTAAGGCGTCAAGTTTCAAATGGTTCATATTTGCATTAAAGTTAAAAAACGAAGGACCTTTCAAAGATCAAGACAATAGGCCTTGACCATTGTTGTAGCAAACGAAGATATAACAAGACTATTGACTCTAGAATTTTAGCGAAAAAGTACGTTGAAGATTTTAGAATAAATCCAAGTTGGGGGGTAAAAGAATTCAAAACTATAGTGATGAGGACTTATAATTGTACAATAAGTCGAACCCGAGCTTATATGGCAAAGAGGAAGACATTAGAGGAACTAAAGAAGAGAGTTTGATATGTTATGGGATTTATGTGTTTAGCTATGGAGGATTAATCTAGAGACTACGTGTATTTTGAAGCTAGAGTAAAATAAAAAAACAATGGTTAATGGTAGAAAAATATTTTTGAGACTTTATATATGTTCTGCAACCTGC
The DNA here is from genome assembly GCA_027704805.1 of Solanum corneliomulleri. Classification (NCBI taxonomy): domain Eukaryota; kingdom Viridiplantae; phylum Streptophyta; class Magnoliopsida; order Solanales; family Solanaceae; genus Solanum; species Solanum corneliomulleri. The sequence continues at coordinate 31,508,207 of JAKWIY010003061.1, forward strand.
TAATAGGGATATATAGCGGGATGTCAACCAATTATTGGGGTTGATGGATGTAATTTGAAAGGACACTAAAAGGGGAGTCAACTATTGCCAGCAGTAGGCATTGATGTACAATAACATTTATCCTATTGCATTTGTAATTGTTGAAGGTGAACTAAAGGAAACACGGAAGTGTTTTTTAAAGCTACTTGATGGGGACCTAGGAATATCACTAAATCCTTTTGCATAGATTTTCATTTCTTATATACAAAAGAGTTTAATTCCAACATTGAGATAATGTCAGATGTTGTACACATGTTTTGAGTGAGACATCTGCATAACAATTTCTAGATTAAAGGTATTGGAGGACAACCACGAAAGCATATCCTATGTAAAGATGTTAGGGCAACTACAAAACATGAATGCTCCAAGTATTTGAAAGATATGAAACAAATAGATTCAAAAGCCCATTAACGGTTCAATGATAAACCACCAAGTCACTAGTCAAGAGATTTTTTCTCTTCTTTTTTAAAAATGTGATGTGTTAATAAACAATTTGTGCGAGTCATTCAATAGTGTACTTCCACATGTAAGAGACAAGTATATTTGGATAATGATTGCATAAATTAGGATCTATATGTTGTCCACACTTCAAAAAAACAGAGATAAAATGATGAAGTATTAAGAGAGAATCTTTGAATGTATTGCCACTAATAAAAAATACAAAATCTGTTGTAGAAGCCAAACATGGGTTGGCAGAAGATCAAAATTACCAAACTAGACGTCAATAATCACCTGTAAGTCACATTCTCTAAACGTTGTTCAGGACATTTCAAGAAAGGTAGTGAACTCTGTACACTACGCGGGATTGAAATTGTCATTATAGTTTTCTCCTATTCAAGAAAAGTTTACTCCTTTGGGTATACTAATGTTGAGTCCATTAATGATAGGTTTCAGTTGCGAATTTCTCATCCAATCTACAACACTTCATACTTTTTAGCCTCATAATAAACATGTAAGTATTTGTGAGCTCAACTTGCAAATCACTCAAATTCTTGATGAAGTAGAAGTTGAGAAGAAAATAGTGAAACATTTGACCAAAAATAGTAATTATCAATCCAACTTAGAGTAGAATGATGTTTGTATTTTGTATAATTATGACTTCATGCTTGTTGTGGATGCTGCCAATTATCCTCATAGCCATACTTTTGGCTTTTATCATCAGAGGTTCTTTTAATTCTTTTTTCTCGTGTTTGATTGTGAATTTACATTATGTTTTTAGGAAAACTATATTCTCTTCAATGTACGCGAGATATAAAAATACATCCTCGCAGAATAGTGGTAACACAAACTCCAAAGAATAGGGAACTCACTCGACAATTTGAATGACATGAGTTTTTTTAAAGGTCCAGAAGAACAGTGGAAGATCAGAAAATAAAATTATATTAAAAAAATGAGATAAAGCTTCTCTATTTATACCAAAGAAAAGATAGTAGAAGATGTGTTATTGTGTCTTATAATCATAGTATCACAACTCTTCGGAAAAGTCACAACCACCCTTTAATATAAAAATATGCTATTTAAGTTACATTTGTCAGAAAAAATAACTTATTTCTTATTTAAACATATTAATATCCAATAATAATCACCTTATAAATCTTGCGATGACTCTTTTGTTACATCTCAGGGACCATAATTAATAATCACAAAAGTTTTACAGTTTGTTAACTCTATCTTCTACTCGGCAGAAACATTTGTTCTTAGAAGTATCTCTTAGGGTTTTCTCCCAATTTTCTTCCCTTATTTGAAGTTTATTTTTTCCCTAAAAGAAAAGACAAAACATTGCCATAAATGTTTTACTTTTCATTAAAGGAAAATATATTTTATTCCATATTTGATTTATTCTTTCTTCAGAGAGAAATTTTGGAATCGTACAAATTAAAAATCCCTATTTACAAAGCAAATCACAATAGAATTCCTAATGTAGTTGTTTAAACCTTGTTTTTTATGAAGATATTTTTCCCTCTACATTTTCTATGTTCTTAATTTGTCTTTGATTATGAAGGCCAATTGGTCATATCAATAATAATATTACGCTCTTATACTTTTTGTTATCTAATTTATGGTCTCATCAATTTTTCAATTGTAAGCTTCTGCATGACGTCCTGATCACTTTTATAACCCAACAATATCTTGGCTTCTCAAGAATTTCTATGCTGAGTTTAGATAATGTGTACCTATAAACAAACGATACAAAAGAGATAATTAAAACATTTAAAAAAATTGATAAACTTAAGCGATACATTTCCAATACACATATCTAGATTCTTCCATGATATAGCTGTGTGTATAAAAAAAGAAAAACTTATAAAGTAAAAAATTGAAATAACTTTTCCAGCAAAGAAAAGGTTAGCCTAGAAAAAAATACAATGAGGCAAAACAGAGAGTTTAGGAATTTTCTTTGGTAATTACTGGATAATTGAACTTGGAAAGCATATATATACTACTGGTCTTTTTTTGTCTGTGTTACTCTATGTATGTATGTTGGTTGATTTTCTCATTTTTGATACATAAAATTTGAGGCGCTAATGTTGATATCTTGTGATTCTGAGCTGACTGAATCGGGGATGGAGACTATCATCAACACTAACAAAACTTACTTATATTTATGAGTAGACTTTAACATTTTGCATAAAGAGATAAAAAGACAAATATCACCACATGTATCAAATAGTACTTTTGAGAAATCCAATTTCCATAAAAAAAAAACAATGAGCTACTAATTGGTAGACAGGAGCAACAAAATAGATAATATATAGATAAAAATCACACCACATGGATCCAAAGGTAATATTGGAAACACCAGATTTACTTTTCTCAACGATCATTCTTCTGCGTCATTGATACGATTTTAAAATCATGAAGGGGGATAATAATATTTGCTTGTCATTTTTATTAACACTGCTTGTCTTTTCCAGTAAGTTATTGAAGATTCCATACATGCTTCTTTCCTACCCTATGTTTCTCTATCGTCTTTTCAGAGAAGGTGCTTATTTTGCATGTCTCGCACCAAAACGTGAACTCCTTATTGTTTTGCTTTTCATGAGCTGTGTTGTTTCTCGAGTTATCTACATTGTTTTCTATCAACAAGGATGGGAGATCATTAATGTTTGGACTTGATATCAGATCATCGCAAAGACATTCAACAAGCTGGATGAATTTTGATTTCTTTTGAAAAAGACCAATGCTCCAATTTTTGTTCACAATTCCACTCGGTAACATTTTTCACTAGAGAACTGCTTAATGAAGGCTTGTCAGCAACCTCTTTAGTTAGAGTTTTAGATTTACTTTTTTCTCTAGAGAAAATCGTGTCAGGCTTAGACTGTATCAAAACCAAAATAAACACTTCTCAGAAATTTAAACACCTCGTATATGTTTTACGGAACTAAAAGCATTGAAAAATTCATAAACATTAAATGAATGAATAAAAGCAATGGTAGATTCTACTACAGTAGGGAAAAACGGCCTGGGGAGAACATGATTTTGAGCACATCAAAATGAAAGCATCATTTGACCTGATTCTGCTCAACCAAGGCGATACTCGTTTTTATAAGAATAAATGTCACATTTTATTTTTAACTGTATCTAGTCCAGGAAAATATTCCTAGGTTTGGGTTCTCAATTTAGAGATGAATTAACTTGTAATGATATAAACAAGTTTAAATAGCATTCTGGTTATGTAAACTAGTCGCCAAAAACACCATACATGAGCAGACAGAATACCTAAAGGAAGAAAATCAGGGAATCTAGGCGTTTTTTTGAGAAACCAAAACAAATATGATGGCACAACAACATCTTGAACAATCTTTAATAATGTAAACATGGACCAGGTTCTCAAGAGAAGAAGAACGAACAGAGAAAGACGTAGGGAACTATGAGATTTTATATAAGGAGAATTTTGCCTAGAGTAGAACTATACTCCTTTTAGGATTGAACTAGGGTTTCATGTAGTATTGTAAATAGATAATGAGAATAATGGGAACATTAGCATTTGCTATCATCAAACGAGTTTCTCTAAGTAAGACCAAAGACGGAGTGACGAAGAGCTAGAATTATGCATTCTTCCTGAATCGTTGATGAGTGGTAACTATTCTAACTATGAAAGTGAGCTTGTAACATTTGTAATAAGAAGTGAATTTGGCTTCTCGGAGATCAAATCTAGACGTTATAGTTAATCTTTACAGTTTAGGTACTAGAGTTAGTCCCTTCATTATTGAGATGTAATTTAAAGTTTGTGTTTGGAGTTTAGTGAGAAGTTTTTGAAATCCTACATGCTGTAATTTGTAGTTAGAAAGGAGTCTTTCCAGTATAAATCTCTTTATCATTCTGCTACGTTATTATTTTCGTTGTTACTTGATGTACTCTGGTTTCACGGTACTTTCAATGCCTTTTCCTTAAGTTTAGTGTGCGTTTAAAGCCTTTTTGTATTGATTTTTGTTGTATTTTTATATTTATTTCGAGGAAATCTATCCAAAGGAGAACGCGGAGATTTTGAGCTGAAATTGCAGAAGTGACCACCTACGGACCCCACGATGGTCCATCGTGACTGTGATGGTCTGTAGGGGTCCACCGTCGTGAAGATATAATGGTTGCTGAAGGAAGTTGGGGAATTTTGACCAAGTGTGGGACAACAGAAGCTCACGACGGACTCTTATAGCCACGACGGTCCGTCCTGCACATTTGTCAATGCTAACAGAGAGTAGTCCCAGTACCCAACTTCAGAAGATTCTAAGTGTCATGAAACGAAGCCCCTCGGCAGACTGTTGTGCTTGCAACGGTCTGTCACACCTGTCCGTAGAGGGTAAGAGAGAGTTGATGAAGAAAAGCAGCAGAAAAAGATCTAAGTATGGAGTGCCGGAAGACCACGACAGTCCGCCATGAGGGTCGTCGACTTAGATGCATTTTGGGCAGATTTTTCCTATAATAGATTTCCCTCTTTTATTAGGTTTGGTTTCGTATAAATAGTCCAAAAAAGCCTCTTTTTGGGGTAAGACTCTTGGATAGTTTTTAGTTTTATTGTATTAGTATTGAACTTTCAATTTTGGGATTTGATATTACTTTTTTGAAATCGATTATTGGTGTTTTGTGATTTATTCAAGTAAATTTCTGGATTTTGTTCATTCTCATCAAAGTAAGTGCATGAATTCTTACATTATTATTATGAATTGTGTGATTATTAGCATGTGTAACTAAACTCCATAACTAGGATTGTGGGAACCATGGGTAAATAACAAGGTAACCTAGCTAAAATAACGATTCTAGAATAGTGTCTTGCATGTATTGAAAATTCTTTCACTTAGAAGTCTGTTTAACGGATGGACAACATTAAAACTCGTCTTAATGCTACTTGCCGGACAAAGGAGGTAGATAATAGGAAAAGGATTATCAACATAGATTTAGTGTATACTTTCTAATAGGCTAGTGTCACTGGTACGAAGTAACAACTTAATCAAATATCGAATATGATGCTTAATATGAGGTAAAAAATTGGTTGAGTAAAGCAACACATGTAGCCGGACCAAGGTGAGGAGTGAAATTCTCTAAATGTCAGACCAAGGATTTAGAGATACATAACCTATCTCTTTGCATGCAAGATACTAGGAAAGGATTGTTATAGCTAGAAATACCGAGTTAGGAGCCTGTGGGGAACACTTATGCCCTAGGAACTCTTATTACTTGATTAAACTCCAATACTTGAACCTGTCACTTGTTTACTTTAATTTAGTTAATTGCTTTCATTAATCAAAACCCCCCTTTAGTTATTTGTTTTCGGGAAATAATTGACTAAATAGAAGTAATGATAGGATAAAGTTAAGTCTAAACCATTTTCCTCGTGGGAACGATCCCAACCTCACTAGTTGGGTTATTTACTTGATGCGATCGCTTTTTCTTCGTTTGGAGAATTAAATTTGTGCGTATCAAATTTTGGTGTCGTTGCTGGGAAAAGTGTCTTTTAGATTAACTTTAAGCTTATTATCGAAGTTTAGTCAACATTTTCCTTATTTTACTTTTTCTTTTTGTTTTTGTCTCCTACAGGTCTAACTTTCTTATATGCCAAACACATGGAGTAGAGGAATACCTATAATTGAACCTGACCCCGAACTAGACCGTACTTTAAGAAGAATGATTTAGAATTTGGGTATCCAAGGTGATGAGGTCGACCCGCAAATGCCAACATTGGTCGACGCTCATGACCCTGTATTACCTAATATTCGTGGGGAAGGTAAAATACAGAGACAACCTCCCACTCCAAGCCCTCAAGAGTACTATAGGGGATATGAAAATATCGCAGACTCTAATGGTCCACCCGTCTTGCCCCCTCTACCACACGGCCACAATATTGTGGTAACTAGTAGTCTGATGCAAATATTCACTGCCAGAGATTTGTTTCCAGGGCTACCTTTTGAGGATCCACATGCTTACATCGCTAAGGTAAGACAGTGTGCAAAAGTTGTGTAGGGAGGCCCAATTTGAATATGGATGTAATTGGGCTAAGAGTTTTTCTTCTCTCACTGACGGGAGAGGTTGCTATCTGGTTTACTGAGCTCCCCTATAACTGAATATTCACTTGGAATCAACTAAAGGATTTGTTAGCACGCTACTACCCGGTGTCTAAGAAACTAAACCACAAAGACAAAATGAACAACGTTGTGGCACTACCGGGAGAGTCAGTTAGCAGTTCTTGGGATAGATTCACTTCATTCTTGCGAAGTGTCCCAAATCACCTCATAGATGATGAGTCTCTAAAAGAGTATTTCTATTGGGGACAAGATGATAATAACAAAGTTGTGTTGGATACGATAGTGGGTGGTTCTTATGGTAAGTGTCCTTATGCCGAGATAGCTGAAAAGTCAGAGAAAATCTCCCAAAATAATAAATCTTGGAGTACAAGGAAGTTGATTACTGGGAGAAACATCTTCGCAGTCCAATCCGCACACAATTCAGTCGCAGATGATCTTCTTGAGGAGATGGCTCAAATGAGAACTTAGTTTGGTTGGTGTTGAAACATGTTGATGGGGTGCGGAAAAGGTAAATGCGATGAACTACTTGTCTAAACCACCACTGCCAAATGATGAATATTACTATGAGGAGATCTCCTATGCGGTGTATGATTAGATAGGGGGTTTCCGACAAAACGCCCAAGGCTCCAATCAGGAGAATTTGTGCCAAGGTCAAGGAAATCAAGGTCGGAACTATGGTAATTATAACCGAGAGGTTCATTATGTCCTTGATGGGAATTACAATAGCGACAACAACTTCAACCGGGGTAAATATGGTAACAGAAATTATAGGAGTGGGCCCTATGTGTCACCTCAAAATTGTGAAGTTGCTCCTAGGGATGGTGGAGGTAGTATGGCGCGAGTTCAGGATATGATGCATAAAATGATGAGGAGGTTCGATGCTAGTGATGAGCACACTAAAGACTTAAGGAATGAATTAGCAGGTATAGGGCAAAATTTTGATACACATGCAATCTCGATTACGCATCTTTAGTTGCTGAGTTGCAAATGGCTCGATTATCTGCAACTGTGAACACACAGCAAACGGGAACTCTTCCTAGAAATACTATCCAAAATCCAAAAAATGATGGGCATTATATGACAATCACCACTCGGGGTTGTAAGAAAACCATTGACCCACCTATGCCGTCTGGTGTAAAAAAGATAATAAGAAATTATGATACGGTGGTGGAGGTTAGTGGTGAGTTAAAAGATAAAACGGTAAAAGATGTTGACTTCCACGCCTACACCACCACATCTTTTCCCACAAAGGTTAGTAAAAAAAGACTGAGAATGGTAAATACGACGTTTTAGAATGATGCTGAAACAGCTTTCTATCAATGTCCCTTTGGTAGAAGCTCTTGAACAAATGTCGGATTATGCCAAGTTCATGAAAGATTTGGTTACAAAGAAAAGATCTGTCACTTTTGAGGATGATGATAGAATGTAGCACTGTAGTGCTATTCTTACAAGATCTCTAGTGTAAAAGAAAGAAGATCCGGGTGCTTTCACTATTCTTTTGACAATCGGGTTATTACATTTTTCGAAAGCATTATGTGATCTTAGGGAAAGCATAAATCTCATGCCCCTCTCGATTTACAAAAAGTTGGGTTTGGGTGATCCAAAGCCCACTGCGATGCGGCTACTGATGGCCGATCGAACGGTAAAAAGGCCCATTAGTATACTCCACGATGTGCTAGTAAAAGTGGAGTCATTCATATTTTTGGTCAATTTTGTAATTCTTGATTGTGAGGTTGATTTTGAGGTGCCTATTATTCTTGGGAGGACATTCCTTGCTACAGGTAGATCCTTGGTTGATATTGAAAAGGGGCAGATGAAATTACGATTGAATAATGAAGAAGTGACCTTCAACATTTGTAGGTCCATGAGGCAAAGTGGTGAGCTCCATTCAGTATCTGCTATATCCTACAGAGTTGAAGAGTCATTTGAGGTACAAATTAAAGAGCGTCTGGGTGTAGAAGCATTGGATGCAGTGATCATAAATTTTGATAGTGATGGCATTAAAGAGTATGGGTCATTGGTCGCGGCACTTGATCGAGGTAATGTTCGTTTTAAACCATAGAAATTTGAGTTAGATATGCAACATCGCGAATCTCTACCCGCGAAATCGTCTATTAAGGAGGCTCCAAAATTAGAACTTAAGCCTCTACCACCTCATCTCAGGTATGTATTCTTGGGAAAATATGTCATTTTGCCGATTATTATTGCATCAGATTTGAATGTGCATCAAGTAGAGAGTTTGGTGAAACTGTTAAAAAGGTTCAAAAGAGCTATTGGGTGGACTATTGCGGATATTATTGGAAACCCTCCCAATATTTGTTCTTTTAAAATCCAAATCATGCCCCATCATAAGCCAAATATTGAGCATCAGAGACGTCTAAATGGGTTAAATGGGTTGAATGAGCTTGATAAATTTTGCCTAAAAGCTTATGAAATTTAATCCCTCTACAAAGAAAAGATGAAGAAGTACCATGACCAAAAGATTGAGAAACACGATTTTATGGTTTGGGATTTGGTGCTTTTATTCAATTCTAGGTTGCGTTTATTTCCAGCCAAACTCAAATCCAAATGGACTGGTCCTTACTTGATCACCCAACTATTCCCTCACGGAGCGATTGAGTTGGAGAACAAGGAGGATTTGCGGTTTAAGATAAACGGACAACGAATCAAATGCTGAAATAACGAATAAAGTGATCGAGGCATACCATCTTGATGAAGTCTGAGTAATCAAGTGTCCTACGTCGTGCCCGCAAAGTTAAATCAAGCGCTGGTTGGGAGGTAACCCAAATATGTATCCTCTAGCCAACTTTAGGTTTTTCGTGTTTTTCTAGTTATATGTGCATGTTTCTTTGCTTTTATTTCTTTAAGTGTCCCGTCTAAATATTTGTTTTCTTTTTGTTAGAAGTGTTGGCTAGAGCAGAGTTTAGGGTCCGTGTTTAAAAAAATGTCTAGAAAATACAAAAAGAATAGCTTAATGGGTGTTTAATATGTAGGTATCCCATCACGAGAAAATCTGCAGAAAATTTGTCTGCAACACCCTTTGACGGACCAATCGATGGACTGTCATGCTTGCGCCGGACCATCGCAAGCATCCGTCGTGCCCAAATATGTTTTCCAAAGTTTTCTAAGTTAGGGAACGCATGATGGACCCCCAAGCCGTAATGTCGATCCTGCGACAGATAGTCGACCCTTCATGCTGCTGTAGAGAGTTTGAGAGCGAACCTGAACACGATTCTAAAGTCTAGGGTTCCCGAGTTTGAGGCCCCTTCTTCAGAGCCTGCCGAGGATACTGTTTTGGCGGCCTTATTCTCCACTGCTGCAGTGCCACCACCTCCACAATGATAGCATGCCAAGAGGCGTAGAGGTCGAGATGAGGATTAGGCTAGGGTGCAGAAGAGGGAGCGCCGAGAGTTGGAGGCTGCTAGGAGAGCCTCGATTGCTGAAGAGGAGGGTCGTCAGTTGAGGGCTATTGAGTTGGCTTCTGGGGCATCTAGCTCCAGAGTTTTTGAGGCGTAGAAGAGCAATATTGGTGGTGATGTGATTATTGAGAGAGGCACTAGTGATGGTGTTGTTGATGCTGAGGACACTACTGAGGGTGTCTAGACTACAGAGGAAGTGGGTTCCAGGGACACCAGAGCTACCAGCTTGTTGATCGCCAGTGCTTTGCGCCTCAGGTTTGCTTCACCTACCACTCTATTATTTTAGATTCTTTTATGCATTGGGGACAATTGCATATCTTTTTGTTGGGGGTGGGGTAAATGGAAAGTGAGTGTTAGGGTGAAGTTTGAGTAGCCCAACTCACGATCCTCTTTTGGGGTTTTCTTGCCTATGTTATTTTTCCCCAAGAGACTGATTATTTTTATTGTTGAACCGACATGTCTATATCTTGTGTACATAGTATAACTCTAAATCATGATGGATAAAAACAAAAATGATATCCTATTGTAATGAAAATGATGCATGACTAGGCATAGTAACTGATAAATGTGTGGCTCTAAGCATGACATAGAGATACACTACGGCATGACCCTAAATCTAAGATTCGAACTAGGTGTCTGATAATCTGGTAGAGTAATGAGATGTCAAGTGAGAGTGAGAAAAATGTGAATATTCCACCATTGGTATTAACCTAGACTTGCCTGGTTAGTCGTGTTTAAAGTAGCCCGTGATAGACAATTAGGAAAGGATCACAGGCCCTTGTTCGAAATAGTCAATCTTTAGCCAAAAATAACATAAAAACAAAATGAAGCAATCCCTTATAGATCCAAATAATTTGAGCTTAAAATAGATCTTTCTTCTTCACCCCATTTGATCTTTTCTGGGAACAATGTGTTGGTCCTGGTCCCTCCTTGGACATGTGCACCTCAGCTTATGCCAAAAGCATAAGTTGAGGGTGGCTAATGCAGAAAACAACCTTGTCGTGGCCCTAACCCAATCTTGGGTATTGTGAACCTTGACTCATGGCAAATCCATGAGTTGAGGGTGACTGTTATGAGGAATACTCTGGAAAGTGGGGTTGAAATAATAAAAAGGAAGAAAGAAGAAAACAATAGTAACTCATGAGTAAAAACAAAATAAACACAAGAAAAGAGAAGAGTCACTTACACATACAAAAAGAAAGGGAGAATAGCAAGGTTAAAGAAAATTGAGAAATAGGGCGAAATAAAATGACAAAAAGGTAGGACGCTTAGCTAATATGTCAAGAAGGGAAACAAGTCACTAAAATATACCTAAATATACCCTACCTGACCCTGAACCTATGTTACAAGCTAAGATAGTCCTATCTTGATCCTAAGAGTTGTTATGGTGAACTTAATGTAGTGAAAATAAGGGCAAGCCTATGACAATATGTGTAAATGACTTGTGAAGTTGTTCTGAGAGCGAGTGTTGAAAAGTAATCCTTATACTCTAACTGTAATCATCATGTGAAAAATGAGGATGTTATTTTTAAGTGAGGAACTAGTTGCAATACTGGAAAAAATAGCACCTAGGTGAGAGATCGAAGAGGATAGGTTTCAGTTTATGGTGAGTCTGTGTCATGGTCTGATCCACATAATTCGAGCATAATAGTGATAGCATGCACGAACACAATGAGAATAATCAGTATTGATAGCCAAATAATCACGAAAGCTAAAATATGGACCAAATGATCGCGAAAGCTAAAATATGGATACTCGTGTACAAAGATTTTGTAGTAAGTCATAGTGCATCACTTGAGGACAAACAACAAATTTAAGTTAAGGGTGTTGATGTATCGTGGTTTCATGGTACTGTCAATGCCTTTTCCTTAAGTTTAGTGTGTGTCTAAAGCCTTTTTGTATTGATTTTTGTTGTAGTTTTCTATTTATTTCTAGGAAGTTTGTCCAAAGGAGAACGCGGAGATTTTGAGCTGAAATTGCAGAAGTGACCACCTACGGACCTCACGGTCCGTCGTGACTGTAACGGTCCATAGGGGTCAACCGACGTGAGAAGATAATGGATGCTGAAGGAAGTTGGGGAATTCTGACCAAGTGTGGGACTACTGAAGCTCACGAGGAAGGTCATAGCCATGACGATCCGTCCTTCACATTCGTCAATGCTAACAGAGAGTAGTCCCAGTACCCAACTTCAGAAAATTCTAAGTATCGTAGAACAAAGCCCCTTTATGGACCATCGTGCTTGCAATGGTTCGTCAAGGGTAACAGAGATTTCATGAAGAATAGCAGCAGAAAAAGAGCTAAGTATGGAGCGAAGGAAGACCACGACGGTCCGTCTTAAAATTCGTCGACTCAGACGCGTTTTGGGCAGATTTTTTCTTAAATAAATTTCTCTCTTTTATTAGGTTTTGTTTCTTAAAAATAGTCCGAAAAAAACTCGTTTTTGGGGTGAGACTCTTGGATAAATTTCAGATTTATTGTCTTTGTATTGGATTTTTGATTTTGGGATTTGATATTACTTTTCTGAAATCGATTATTGGTGTTTTGTGATTTATTCAAGTAAATTTCTGGATTTTGTTCGTTCTCATCAAAGTAAGTGCATGAATTCTTACATTATTATTATGAATTGTGTGATTATAAGCATGGGTAACTAAACTCCATAACTAGGGTTGTGGGAACCATGGGTAAATAACAAGGTAAAACCTAGTTAAAATAACGATTCTAGAATAGTGTCTTGCATGTATCGAAAATACTTTCGCTTAGAAGTCTTTTTAACGAATGGCCAACGTTAGAACTCGCCTTAATGCTACTTGCCGGACCAAGGAAGTAAATAATAGGAAAAGAATTATTAACATAGTTTTAGTGTATAGTATCTAATAGGCTAGTGTCGGTTGGTACGAAGTAACAACTTAGTCAAATATCGAATATGATGCTTAATATGAGGTAAAGATAAGGTTTAGTAAAGAAACACACGTAGCCGGACCAAGATGCGGAGGGAAATTCTCTAGATGTAGGACTAAGGATTTAGAGATACCTAACTTATCACTTTGCATGCAAGATACTAGGAAAGGATTGTTATAGCTAGAATTACCGAGTTAGGAGCACGTGTGGAATACTTACGCCCTAGTTACTCTCATTACTTGATTAAACTCCAATACTTGAACCTGTCACTTGTTTACTTTAATTTAGCTAATTGCTTTCATTTATCAAAACCCCCCTTTAGTTATTTATTTTCGGGAAATAATTGACTAAATAGAAGTAATAATAGAATAAAGTTAAGGCTGAACCATTTTCCTCGTGGGAACGATCCAACCTCACTAGTTGAGTACTTTACTTGATGCGACCGCTTTTACTTCGTTTCAAGAAGTAAATTTGAGCGTATTATTACTGCAACAAAAACTAGTTCTTGTATTTCTTAGCTTGCTACAGTTTCTTCAATTGGTCTCAAAGGAGTTCTTCTCACTTAAAAGGTCAGTCGTATCAACGATGTCTAGTTCACTTCGTTGAGATGTCAATTGGACTCAACTCATAATCCAAGCGACACTTTGCACAAAAGGAGAGAAAGAGTAGAACAACTTCATAGAATGCTTCCTAGCCTCTTGTAGATTAAATGTGGACATTAACACAACAATCCTCAAGAATCAAGTCCACATTTTTCTCTTGTACTGGGAGACCGATATCCTAGCTATGATACCATCTTGTCGCGACCCAACTCACTGGGCCGTGCAGAACCCACTCCAACAATTAAGTAGGAGAACTCTCATATCATAATAGTAAAACATGTGGAAATTTAAAGAAAATGGAAGTAAAAATAATACTATGAGTTTATAAATAACGAAAAAAGACTCAAAAATACCCTTAAACTATTCGAAATAGCTCATATATACCCTTAAACTTTATTTCAGCTCAAAACTACCTTTCCCGTCATACTATTGGGTCAAAAGTACCTTTCTTATTAACGAAAGTTTTTAAATGCCATGTGGATGCCATATGGATGCCACATTGCATGCCAAATAGGATTCCACTACCACGTAGACAAAAAATAGAAAGGGTCAAAAATACCCTTAAACTATCTGAAATAGCTCATATTTACGATAAACTATATTTCGACTCAAAACTACCCTTCCCGTCAAACTATTGAATCAAAAGTACCCTTCTTATCAACAGAAGTTTTTGAATTCCATGTGGATGCCACATTGCATGCCAATAATATTCCACTGCCACATAGACTAAATCCCTAAATCCTAATTACTTCCCCCCTCATTTCATTATTTCAGAAATGATATATTCACCCTTTCTCCCTCATTTCGCGGCTAGGGTTTCATACTTTTCATCGTGGCTAGGTTTCAAAATGGATATTCATGCTTGTAGGCTAGTAAATATTTTTTCTTATTTTATTATGTTTACGATTCAAAGCAGCTAAGGCTTCAGATCATTCTCCGGGGCTGAGTTTCAAAGTATATATTCATGGTTGTAGGTTTCTAAATATTTTTTCTTATTTTATTATGTTTACGGTTTCAAAATTTCATAGTTAGAATTTCACGAATTTCCCGTCATTTCGCGGCCAAAGTTTCATAACTTTCTTCAGAGCAGAGTTTTAAAGTGGATTTTTGTGATTGTAAACACAATACAATAAGAAAAAAGTTTACTCACATATAACCACAAATATCCACTTTAAAACACAGCGACGACGAAAACTCTGAAACCTTAGCCGCGAAATGAGGGAGAAGGGGTGAAATCGTTTTTGGAAAATAATGAAATGAGGGGAAAATGTGTAATTAAGATTTAGGGATTTAGTCAATGTGGCACATGTGGAATTTAACAACTTCCGCCAATAAGAAGGTCACTTTTGACCCAATAGTTTGACGGGAAATGTAGTTTTGAGCCGAAATATAGTTTAAGGGTAAATATGAGCTATTTCAGATAGATTAAGGGTACTTTTGACCCTTTTCCTTTAAGTCTATGTTGCAGTAAAAATCTATTGGGGTGCCATGTGGCATCCACATGGAATTTAACAATTTCCATTAATTAAAAGGGCACTTTTGACCCAATAGTTTCACAAGAAGGGTAGTTTAAGGGTATATTTGATCTATTTCAGATAGTTTAAGGGTATTTTTGACCCTTTTATGTATAAATAATACTTTTAAACACACTTCTTTTTAAACAGGCAAAAATAAATTTTAACTACTACCCTGGATCTAGAGTACAACTCGGACAATAAATAAAAGACACAACTCCCGTCGTGCGAAAGAAAGTATAGAAGCTGCTAGAGATTTTCTTCGTCCTCAGCTAATGAAACTTCACCAATCCTGCATCCAGACTATGTCAAAAGACATAGCAAAAGAAGTATCAGTACACACACAAACTAGTATGCATCATCGGTCAACCCCACGCCCACCAGATAACATAAGAAATCAACTAGTAAGATTATGACATAACCCACTCACTTCTCCACCTTCAATTTGATCTAGACACACCACAATGTACACTAACACCCGATTTCTAACCCCATTACCTAATTCTTCATCATAGCTCAACCATTCTATCAACACGTAGAAAATACCCAAGTATAACCTCCACCAATTCAACTACCTACTCCCGTCGTTCCCTTGTTTCCTCTTCACATTGCTGTTAACTGCCACATAATACATTAATTCAACCTTCTTAACACTATCCCACCCAAATTTGCCCCAAGATGAAATCCACCCAAGCATTTTTCATCGCATACACTATCTTTACACTCGCCCTTACAACCCACGACAAACCACTGTAAAACGTGATAACACGGATTCACCACTTGCAACACATACAAGTCAAATAACATTATATTCATGTGCATATATACAAACAGATAACAACATTATCACCATGAAGAATCAACATTACATATAACATTTATCATCACAACATTTGTTCTCTCACGGAACCCAAATCCAAATAGTTAGCTTGTCTGAATGTGGCAATCCAATCCCATATTTATTCCGAAACGTGGCAATTGATTCCATAGTTGTGCCATAACATGGAAACTCGATCCAACTTAGCTTTCCGCAAGTGGCAATCTAATACCTATTAACACACCACAATCATAGTTACAAGTGCATCATCAAGACCATACATTTAGTCACGATTTTATGGCAAAGATAATTCATCTATCACATATACAACAAATATGATCAATATCATTGCAACATTTATACATATACAAGTATCAAAATGAAGCAAGACAAGCATACATCACGCAATCGCAGAATCACAACCATCTGTTGAGTTAATACTATAGTTTAGTAAATTCTAACTATGTTAATATGTCTAATGCAAAGATATACAACAATACATTTGAAAAGATAAAACATATCCGTTCCAATAAACAAACAAGAGGTTTCTGTAAAAGTGAAGTAATGGCCTTTAATGACATTAATCTTGACAATCCTTTTCCTTAAATGAAAAAAAAAACTAATACTTCTATTTGAAATTCCTCCTCTTGAAATATCTGTATAAGAATGACATTTTGTGAGCATAACATATACAACATCAACCATAAAGGGAAAGTAAAAAGAATTCCCTCCTTTCATCATATTTTTTGAATATTTTTGGGCATTTGGTTTGGGCAACCTCCAAACTCTTAGCCACGAGTGCACATGTTTGAGATTAACTGTGAACCTTGGAGAGTGACCGGCTACAACGATTTGCACTGGAGTTGAGTTGAAATCGCTTTCAAGGCAATGGATTGCCATGACAAAATATTTGTGATAAGTTCTTTACTACTTTATAATTCAAATCTAATATTAATATTGTAGTATTTTCCTAACAATTTTAAAGCGATTTTCCTACGATACAATATTGATAAATGACTATTTCTTTGAACAAAGATTTTAATGATTTGTCAAAACTTGAGCCTTTGGATGAATATAATTTTGAATGATGGTTACAAAAACTTTTAATATTCTTTGAACAATTAGAAGTTTTTTATGTTTTATTTAAAGAACCCTCTATGCATGGTTCTAACACTAATATTGATTCTAGCAATGTTATAACCATTGATGATGTTGTTAAGAAGAAGTTTGAAAAGGATAAGAAAATTGTTAGAGGACATTTGATTATATGACTAATCCTTTGTTTGATATATTTTTAAACTATAAATCTGCCAAAGAAATATTGCATTGTTTGGAAAAGAAATATGGTGCTGATAATGCAGGAAAGAAATAATATGTTGTCGGACATTGGATTAAATTCCAAATGGTTGACAATAAGCCAATAATAGAACAAGTTAACGAATATTAGAACTTGACTGCTGATGTTCTCAACGTGGACATGAAGATATGTGAGATATTTCAGGCTAATGTTCTGCTTGAAAAATTTTCACCATCTTGGAGTGATTATAGAAATCAATTAAAACATAAGAAAAATAATTTAACCCTTCGGGAACTTATTAGTCACATGAGGACTGAAAAGGCAAACCGTCTCAAAGATAAGATGGAAGAACTTTCTCTTAATTATTCTAGAGATAACTTTTTTGAATCTTTTTGTACTGTATTGAAAGACAGGTTAAACCGCAAATAGAAGATAGTCTCGAAAAAGGAACTGATGAAGAAAAAAAATAAATTCAACAAGCCGGAGGTTAAAATTCAAAAATTTAAGGGCTCTTGTTTTGTTTGTGGAAAAGTTTGTCACAGAGTTGCCAGGTACTATCAAAGAAAAGGGTAAGACTCAAAAAAGGAAGTACAAAGTGATTTCCAAGTCAATCTTACTGAGGTAATGCAGTGATTGCTGTTGTAGTCATTGAGGCAAATCTGGTGGCAAATAAAATTGACTGGGTGCTAAGCCCAGGCGCCTCAAGGTATTTCTGTGCTGATAAAGAGTTATTCCATGACTTTGAGGAGTCTACTGATAGAGAGTGTGTATATATGGGTAATTCTACTAATGTTTTACTAATTGGTAAAGGAAAAGTTTTGCTTAAATTAACTTCTGGAAAGACATTATCCTTGAACAATGTTTTGTATGTTCCTTCCCTCCGTAGATACTTAGTTTCTGGAGAACTTCTCAACAAAGTAGGCCTTAAACTTGTTTGTGAAGATGATAAAATAATTATTTCTCACGGAGGAGACTTTGTTGGGAAGGGATATCTTAGTGGAGGATTATTTGTATTGAACATTGTTCAAGAGATTGTCAATAATGCAAGCATTTAAAATTCTGCTTATATTGTTGAGTCTATTAAGATTGTCAATAATGCAAGGATTTCAAATTCTGCTTATATTGTTGAGTCTACTAATTTGTGGCATGGTATACTAGGTCATGTTAATATTGCTTCTATTAAAAGGCTCAGAAAAATGGAATTAATTCCTTCGATAAAAATTGATGATTTTTCTAAATGTCCTCTGTGTGTAGAAGCAAAGCATGCCAAGAAGCTTTTCAAAATATGTTATTAGTAGAAAGACTAAATTACCTAAATTAATACATTCAGATTTAGCAGATTTCAAGAACACTGTTAGCAAAGGTGAAAAAAGTATTACATTACTTTTGTTGATGACTTTTCTAGATACACTATGGTATATATTCTTAAGTCTAAAGATGGGCTGAAAGCATAATTTTGAAATTCAAAGTAGAAGTGGAAAATCAATTAGACAAAAAAATCAAGAGGTTTAAATCTCATAGGGGTGGTGAATATTGAACTAAAACTCTAGAAGGTTTTTGTGAGAAAAATGGTATTATACATGAAGTTAGTGCTCCATATACTCCCCAAACAAATGGTATAGCCGAATAGAAAAATAGAATCCTTAAAGAAATGATGAACTTTATGTTTTTAAGCTCTGATCTATCACAAAATATGTGGGGAGAAGCAGTCTTGTCTGCATGTTATATTCTTAATAGAGTCCCGCATAACAAGTTAGATTAGACCTCATATGAGTAATGGAAAGGGTTTGCTCCTAACTTGAAATTTATGAAAGTGTGGGGGTGTTTGGCTAAGGTTGGTCTACGTGAATTTAAACGAGTAAATGTTGGTTCTAAGACTTCTGATACTGTCTTTATTGGTTCTCTCAAAATAGTGTTGCATATAACTTTATGTCTTTAAATGATCATTCTATTTGTGAATCTAGAGATGCGAAATTTTTGAGCATATTTTTCCTTTGAAAAACAATGTGCAGAGTGATGTGCAAAGTAATGCTTCTACGTCTATTTCTATTAAATCTTATGTTTTACCTTCTTCTAGAGTTATTTCTAATGAGCATGAAAATGAACTTAGAAGGAGTAAGAGACGTAGAATTGAGACAAGTTTTGGTCCTGATTTTATCACTACTTTCTCAACTGAAAATTTTGATATTAATATTTTAATTGACGAATTAGTGTCTATCTATTTAATAGAATAATACCCTCAGACCTATGATGAAGCAATGAGATCAATAGATATTATATTATTGAAAGAGGCTATTAGAAGTGAATTAGACTTTATAGTTTCTAATAACACTTGGGACTTGTATGATTTACCTGAAGGTTGTAAGCCCATAAGTACCAAATGGATATTTAAGAAAAAACGGAGACCTGATGGTACAATTGATAAATATAAGTCTAGACTTGTGATTAGGGGTTTTAACCAAAATAAAGGTGTTGATTACTTTGATACTTATTCTCCTGTGACAAAACTAGCGACCATTAAAACTCTTATTTCTTTGGCCGCTATTCACGACTTAGTGGTACATCAAATGGATGTCAAAAAACCATTTCTAAATGGTTATTTATAGGAAGAGATCTATATGACTCAACCTGAGGGTCTTGTGGTTCTAGGACAAGAGGATAAAGTATGCAAACTAACAAAGTCCTTGTATGGACTAAAACAAGCACCTAAGTAATAGAATGAAAAATTTAGTATCACATTAGTGGATAATGACTTTGTTGTAGAGTCATCTGATACATGTGTCTATTCTAAGACGATAGATTCAGATTGTTTCATTATATATTTATATGTAAATGACATGTTAATCTTTGATCCTAATGTAAATGTTAATAATGAGACTAAGAACTTTTTGTCTTCTAAATTTGTAATGAATGACCTTGGTGAAACAAATGTTATTTTGGGAGTTAAAATCAAAAGAACTCCTAATGGTTTCTCTTTGTGTCTGTCTCATTACATTGAAAAGATGTTGAAAAAGATTGATTGTTTTGATGTAGTTCCAGTAAGAACTCCGTATGATCCTAGCATACACTTGAAGAAGAATAAAGAATCTACTGTTTCTCAAACTGAATATGTTCAAATAATTGGGAGTGTAATGTTTCTCATGAACTATACTCAGCCTGATATAGCTTATGATGTTAGTAGATTGAATAGATATACTCATAATCCCAGTAGTGAACATTGGAATGATCTTCATCGGTTGCTAAGGTATTTGAGAGGTACTATGAATTGGTGTTTGCATTTTAACAAATTTCCTGTTGTTTTAGAAGGTTTTTGTGATGCAAACTGGGTAGCTAATAATGATGAAGTTAGATCCACCAGTGGCTATGTGTTTACTTTGGGTGCAGGTGCTATTTCGTGGAAGTTTTCCAAACAGACTTGTATAGCACGTTCTACCATGGAGTCAGAATTCATTGCTCTCGACTTGGCAGAGCAAGAATCTGGATGGCGGAGAAATCTTTCGGCAGATATGACTTTGTGGGGAAGACACTTCCCCAGTTTCTCTTCACTGTGACTCACAAGCAACAATTGGAATTTCCAAAAATAGTGTGTACAATGGAAAAAAGAGACATATTCGCATCAGACATGGTGCAGTTAAACAGTTGGTGAAACTGGGTGTTATTTCCTTGAAATATGTAAGGTCCGAAAGAAATTTGGCGGATCCTATGACCAAGGGCTTGACAAGGAAAATAATCCTTGAAACGTCGAAAGCGATGGAGCTAAAGATCATTGATTGAGGTAATGTGGTTGACCAGTTAGACCTCAATATACACCACATTTCTATCCCTATGGCGTGAGGCAATGTTTTATAAGGTTGAGCTTATTTTGCTCTTAATGATTCTATTGCTGAAGGTGGTCTATTTGATATAGAATTGATAGAGTCACCTACATGAGCGTAAAGGTTTGGTCGCCTTTTATGAAAGACTTGGGTCGTCTTTCTACAGCACTCATAAGACCCAAGGTGTGTGTGCATGACCATAAAAGCATTTTTTTTGTATCGCGGAGGTCGCTTATAATTTAAGGATATAGTATGTGTTATGGAGGTCTCAATTTATATCATTCAGTTCAAGAGTACTTCACTTTGTGTATATTGAGTTGTTGCCCCAAATTCACTATGTGTTAATTCAAATGGAAAGATTTTGACACTTAAGTACATGTTCCTTCCTTTATCCCAAAAGTCAGTTCTTACTCTTTATCTTTTCATTGGTGGGGGATTGTTAAGTTAATACTATAGTTGAGTTAATTCTAACTATGTTAATTAAGTCTAATGTAAAGATATAACAACAATACGTTTCAAAAGAGAAAACATATCTGTTCCAATAAACAAACAAGAGATTTCTGTAAAAGTGAAGTAATGGCCTTTAATACCATTAATCTTGACAATCCGTTTCTTAAAATGAAAAAAAAATCTAACAAATTTATTTGAAACTCCTCCTCTTGAAATATCTGTATAAGAATGACATTTTGTGAGCATAACATATACAACATCAACCATAAAGGAAAAGAAAAAAAGAATTTCCCTCCTTTCATCATATTCTTTGAATATTTTTGGGCATTTGATTTTGGGAAACCTCCAAACTCTTAGCCACTAGTGCACGTGTTTGGGATTAACTGTGAACCTTAGAGCGACCGACTATAACGATTTGCACCGAAGTTGAGCCGAAATCGTTTTCAAGGCAGTGGCTTGCCATGACACAGTATTTGTGATAAGTTCTTTACTACTTTATAATTCCAATCTAATATCAATTGTAGTATTTTTCCTAACACCATCACCTACAAATCACTCTTCAAACTCTATCACGTATGTGATAATTGACCTTGGTCAGCCCTAGTTCATCATAATTCGTGAATTTCATTACTTTAATTATTAGATGTAACATACATTCATAAATCTAGTTCCACTCTTGATCCCATGTTCTCATTCTTGACCCCATTCTATCCATGATAACAATTCTAGGTTTTCTAACAATTCATCAATTTCTCCTCACAAGGCATAAACTCACATGCTTTGAGTTTGAAGGATTATTCATGTAATTCACTTGGTGCACGAAGCCCTACAAACAACCCTATTATTGATTTGCATGTATTATGTAGTAAGCACATATTTATAACTACTCAATTGTAAAAACGTAGCCTACCTGAGCGCCAAACAATTGTACGGTGTTATTGACTTCGATTCCTGTTTTCTAGGCTTTATGATGGTAGATTTTTCCAAGAACTCGTAAGATTTTGCCATCCCCACGCTAGAAATCTTTCTCCTTCATTCCCAAGCTTAGGTCAACTTTTCTGGTACTTCTAGGGCACTTTGTGACTTAATTAGGTATTTTAGGAAGATAGAGAAGTAGGATTTCTCGTAATTTATTTCTACCGCTATTCCTGCTCTGGCGCCGACTCACCCCATTGTGGCGCCGCCACCACAATGGCATCTGGCCCATGGGATAGTAACCCATATTTTCTTGAATCTTTATTTTCCTAATTAACGACGGAGTTGCTCGTTTATACTTTTCTCTGTATTTTTTTATAGTTCAATATACTGAAAAATTAACTCTGCCGCACTAATGAAAATCCACCAGTTACCATGAAACTGAAATACAATTTGATAGCTTTTTCTTTTTTTCGTCTACATCAGTTAATGTCAACTCATTATACATTATGTGTGCTGATTTGCTTATTTATATTTTTCTCTATTTTTTCTTGTGGTTTAAAACACTGAAATACATAAGCTTCCACACTAATTATAATTCAACACTTAACATTAATCTAAAACACTGTTTAATAACTTTTTTTGGGTTTACATCATTTAACGTCTGCTCGCCATATTTTATGTGTACTCACTTGCTCGTTTCTAGTTTTCTCTATGTTTTCTTATGGTTCAAGACATGGAATCAAAAGATTAAGCATATCATCAAACTACGTAAGAGTACAGGGAGCTCCATTTTTGCATTAATAATACTTCAGTAAAGGAAAGTAGTACACTAGAATTATGGTTCAGTTCTACATAAGTGGGACAAGAGGATCCTACTGGTAGAAATTTCTCGGTAACATTGCCTTTTGGTTTGCTGCGACGGTACAGTTGGATAAAAGAGATGCTTCTCCCAAAGAAGAGAGTCCATTCAAAATGACGTTACTTAATGTTGTCTACTGCAAGCCTATTAGATAGTTGGTGGAGGATCCAACCATAATCGTGTAGAATATGACAAATATATGACGTAGGAGCATGTCTAATATCAAGTACCAATGTAGAATTATTTTCGATAATTACTGAGTGTGAGATGTTTATTAAGAAATCTTATGTCCATGAAAGTGGCAAGTAACGTAAATAATAAGTTATCACCAACAAAATAGTGTGTCTGCAACACAAAATACATTTTCCTAAACAATAAGTTGTCAACAACAAAAAACAATGTCTGATCTCGAATAAGTTATACCTGTATAATTTTGTATAACCCCTACCTTGTCAGAGACAACATCTAAGCCCTCCATCCACGTTTAACTTAAAGGAGTTATGTTTTTGCGCCCACCATTTAAGCCAAATGAGTATAAACATAAGTTTTGATCTAATGATTATGGTCTAAAATGCAAAGTACTTGTACCTGGATTGTTTTTGTAAAGTATAAATGCAAAAAACATTAGCTTTGAGCATGACTTGTGTAGTTGAAAGGTCATCACAACATATTCTACTTCTTTAATTCCATATAGTCCATAACATGGCAGCAAGTTTTAACTTTTAAATCTTTTTTATGGTGCTATCAATTTTGTAGCGGCTCAAGCCTTCAAAGATTTTCATGATGGTGTTAGGCATTAACTTTCTTAGGCAAAAAAGGATGAGGAACATGTTTCATAAGTCTGCTGTAGCCAGGTACTACAGAAACATATGGCTGTGAGTTTCTACTGCCCATTTGCACATGTGTTGTCTGTTCTCAATCTGAATCTTCCTTCTTGTAAGGTTAAAGCATCTTCACTTTCTATACTATTTTCTTATATATTGTATAGTGTGTACATCTGTTTCTCCTTGCCTAAGTTGTTGGATAACTGTAAGTTCTGTTTTTATCTTTATGGCATAGCTTCTTATTCCTTACAACCTGTTGCTTCCCTCGTTAAACTAAGGACACAATTAGGGGTGTCAAGAGTGAATCCAAACATAGATTACCCGCCCAACCCGTCAAGAATGTTAAGGATTGGGCTCAAGATAATTTGAATTGGGTTCATTCTCAACCAATTCAAGCTTAACTCAATTAAAGAAAATTCTCAATTGAGCCCAATTCAATCTCCAATATCAACCCGTTCTAAAACTTTTTATTAAGATATGTTCCTATTGAAGGTAAGAATTATTATCTATTCAACATCTTTTAGATTTATCTATCCATTTTTTTAACAAAAAAAAAATTAACAGAAATTCAAATTGTGACTACAAAAGTTAAATCATCATATGTTAAATTATTCAGATTAATCGAATCAAATTAGGTGGGTCAAGACCCAACCCAATTTCTATTCAATTCATTATAATATTTCTAATTTCAATCCAACCTGCCTATTTGACACCCTAGACAGAAGTATTATTGCACCTACATTAGTGTTGCCTTGGTTGCTACTAACAGTTGTTGGGAGTTAATATCTCAAAAAAAAAAATTCTAACTTTTGAAATTTATCTAGCAAAGTCACTAAATTATATTTTGCATCAATAACAACTTAGGCTTTTATATCTGTTGGGTTTTATTTCCCCTAAATTTCTTACCATAAATAGGTTTTCCTTTTAGGAAAAGATTTGGATTGACATATCTTTTTTTCTGGTAGGAAAAGGTTTAGGATTCTATAAATAGAGGCATGTTCCTTCTAACTTAATTAGCATTCACAATGTAGCCTTAAAGGCTTTGAGAGTTTTTGTTTAGGGGGAGAAATTGTGGGTCACAAGCTTGATACGTTATTACTTGCGTGAACCTCCCATATATTCTGAGTGAATTTGGTTGAGTTTGTTTCCTTCTGTATTTTGTACTCTCATATTTATAGTGGATTGCTCATCTCCATTGTGGATGTAGGTCGATTGACCGGATTAAATCAAATCTTTGTGTCTTTTGGTATATTTCTCGTTGTCTTCTTACTCGTGATCTTTCAAGGTTTGTTTTGCTAGCTTCCACATTTACACCTACTTATTTTCGGTCCTAACAAGTGGTATCAGAGCCAGATTCAATTATGGAGTCAGGTCCATTGATTCGATAATCGATGATTGAACCAGGTTAGAAAGAGTTGTTCATCTTGAAGGGTGTAGTTCTAGCCGTAATTTTTTTAACAGTAATGAAGATTTTGTTGGAGAAATTATTTCACAGAGGTTTTCTATGTTGAGACATAAATTTTACAAAGGAGATTATGGAGAGGAGAAGCAAGTTGTTGAAGATTAAGTAATGTTGGGCTATTGCCAATGTTTCCAGCCAAAGGCCCATGACCTAATCCTACTTGGAAAAGGATTGGAATTATTCTCTTTATTTGGTTTGGAATTGTAATCCTATTTGTAGTTGGTTTTGGCTTTGTAAGGAAAAGCACAACTCTATAAATAGAGGATGGTATTGAGAGAATAATTAATTTATCATTGATATTGTCTTTGAAAGACATTAGAACATAAGAGAGGTTTTTTTTAGAGAGATTTCAACAAGAGAAAAGAGAGAAAGAAAAGGGTTCTTTTTCTGCAGTCTTTTTCTGCAACCAGCAACGTTTAGATCGTGTTTCCCGATTAACTAACCGTTGGATCGGGCTGAAATTTGGACTGAGTGTTTCTGATATCTTGGTTGTTGATTTGAATGGTTAAGATCAGATTCAGAAGTCATAAAGATCCTATTTTAGATCCCGAACATAAGTTGAGTTTGAGTGGTGTTTCTTTCTATTTATCTTTTATTGGTGGAGCTATTTTTTTTATCTTTTGGCACTTGTTGTGTAGCCATTAGAAGAATATTTGTAACACCCTTATTGGTATAGTGAAGCAATTCAGATCTTGTCGATCCTGTGGTGGTTACCTTCGGTATGAAGGGTTTTTTCATGTTAAACTTGGTGTTCTTTATTGTTACATTTTCAATTTCATCTTTTCGTCACAACAATATCAATAAATCACTCATCAATTCCTTATTAAAAACAATTCACACCACAAATAAATTATTTTTTAAATTATGTTCATGATTAAACTACTAAATACATGTCTCAAAATTACTATTTCATTATAACATAATAAAAATTTAAAATAAAACATAAATTTATTTTGGCCTAAAATTCTCCAGACTACCGTTGATACATGAAACCTCACCTTTATTTATTTATTAAAAATTTTAAAAGAGATCCACAGAAACAAGAAATTGATTAAACCATCACAACAAGTGTGGTTACCGTCAATTGAAGTAGCAGTTATTTATCAATGAATATCAAAATTGATTAAACTACCAGAGCCGTCATCGCAATAATGAAGCAGTACTAGTAGCGTGTACCAAATGAAATCTTTTATTATTTTATTTATAATATATAATAATGTAGTAATTTTAAGCTATTAATTTATTATTTTAATTGTGATTAGATATTTTTAAAAAATTATTTATTTTAAAAAATTAAATTTATTTTTTAATGATAAATTTAATTGAGTGGTTTTATTGATATAAATGTCTAAGTTGATTGATTTTATTGATTTATAGGCTTAAGTTGAGCGATTTTAGTGATACAAATAAAGTTTAGTGACTTTACTAGATAAATTTTTTAAAGTTGAGTGACATTTTAAGATATTATCTCCAGTTGTTGGCTTGCTGCTACATTATCTACTGCAAATTGTGAACACCTGATTTTTGACGTGTTTCTTTTACTCCAACAACATATGGTAATGTATTTTCGTATATTTTATTTGTGTTTTGGGTTGTTTATATTGGTTTATTTTAATTGGCCAAATGACCCAACTTTAATTGAATTGGGCAGATTTAGACCAAATTTTTACTGTCCAATCAATTTTGACCCTGTCCAATAGAAATTGTCAAGATTGAATCTCAACCATTCATGATATTTTGATCCAACGGCTCTTATGTGACCCTAACAAAAAATACAAAAAAGTTCTCCCCTTGCAACCACCATCCCCGCCAGCTGGCCAGCCGACACCGCCATCTCCATTGCCATCGGCGGCCTCTTCCTTTCACCGTCTTTTACACAAATATGCAAATCAGTCATCTTATTCATAGTCAAACTCTGTAGATCTAACAAAAATCAATATTATTCTTCATTTTTTTCTTTAGATTTGGAAATTTCGGTCATCCCTATCTCATACCCTTTACATAAATATTTGGAGTTCTTCAAGGGATATCTTTTGAAATAAATTTTATGTCCAAAATTCATCAAAAGAATTCCGGCGACCCCATTCATCTGAAAACTTATGTCAATCTTTTTTCCCTCTCATCTCTATCTGAATCCATCATTATCACATTTTTTAGACCATATAAGTCATTTTGATGACGGATTTGTATTATTTTGTTAGTGTTCTTTAAGTTTTATCATGTTGAATATTTGCTTGAATTTTATTTTTTGAATTTCGGTTTTTTTAATTATTATTTTCTACCTTATTTGTTGAGTTTGATCTTTAAAATAGTCTAAATATTTATAGTTTGTGTTAGTGTGTTGATTTTCTTTTGATTTTTGGGTCTTCATCAAATGGGTCTACATTTTGGGCCTATTTTAAAAAGGACAATGTAGTCTTTTAATTAATCTTATCTTGGAAAAAAGAAAAAAGAAAGAAGAAAAAGAGGAAATTTATTGACAATCTTGGGTGGCACCTTGAGCAGACAAAGAATCCAATGCATACATTGACTCTTAAATTTTGAAGAAAATGTGTGTTTATATTCACCACCTATTTAAACTCAATTTTCATTAATTTCAATGGAGACACATAAAAAAAATTAGAAGAGGGAAAATAATCAGAATAGAGAAAAAAAGTCCTCTTTTAAGAAAAATAAATCAATATATTTTACTTTTTGTGGTGTTTGGGAGTTCAATTAAGCTTTGCTTCCGTCATTGTTTTGTCATCATCTCTTTACGTGTAGCTCCCCTTTCCGAGAGATACTACAACTTGAAAAAAACTTAATTTAATACTTGTCACATTTACAGAGATTAACGAAGGTATACTGATATCTTTTTTATCTAGTTGAGGAATTAGATTCCAACGAATAATTTAGTTAGGGATGTGCATCTTGCCCGCAAATAATTGATAAACTTTCATGCCTATAATTGACAAAATTTTAACTAACAACGGAAAAGTCTCCCGAAATCTATTAAGCAAATAATTGACAAACTTTCATGCCTATAGTATCCTCGGACGAAATAAAAATAGTACTACCAACTTCCATGTATCAAAAATCAGCATGTTCATGACTCACACAACTTACAAAATATATAGTAAATTAATATATTACAAGACTCGGGTTTATACACCAAAAAAGTATAGTCATACTTATATTACAACTCATAGTGACATGACCAAGTCAGCCCTCAAAATATCATGTAATTATACAACATAGATCGTGCGCTAGTATCAAGGTTTATACAAAATATATATATGACTATATGCAAGTGTGATCTTCTTTAAGACATTCAAAATCTCCATCTTCAATGACCAACTTCAAGCGTCCTATTGAACATTCCTTACGATAGAAACAACTATCGCTAAGCATAAAGCTCAATGGTGTAAAAACTATAGATCTGGCGCCCTTAGATTCATCAAGTTATCATTCTCAAGTCAATGGTAGCATAATTGAAATATAATCAGTAAACAATATATAAAGAGTATCAAGTTGGATATTTAAAGCTCCAAATGTCAATAACGTTCATAGAACAATTTTCCAAGAGGTTCAATAACAAGACTCGCCAATATATACATCATCTCTTCACACCAAGCACGAGCAAAAACAAGAAGGTTGATGCCCTGTATCAAGAAGGGTCAAAGCCCAATAATCAAGAGAATCAAGAACCATATTAAAAATGACTTTCTAGTTCGTACTTAAAATGGACAACCCCCATACTTAAGATGAACTAAAAAACCAGAGTCAAGATGGCAAATGATCCGAATCAAGAGGCATGCCAATAGTGACAGAATCACAGCCACAAGAAGGACAAAGTCCCAACAAGAATGTCAAGTGATCAAACAATTCGTACTAGTGGGCGAGTTACACAAGAGCCTTTAACGCCTTAAACGACAGTAACACAAATATGCAAAGTTACATGAGGTAACCAACGTACCAATATAAAATTTCAGATATACCAGCAAGTAACAATAGTAAAAGTACAAGTTTATACACAACCTCAGTTCTTTAGACAAGAATTAGTCCAACACCACTTGAAGAGTTCAAATCGTAGACTCACAAACGTCTCAAGGTCCTCAACTTGTTCACGAGTATACACAACCTTAAAAATACAATTAAATAACTTCTTTAATTTATAGTATCTCAATAATGTTGAATTAAATTAGGATAATCATCACAAGTAAGTCTATCCTGTACAAATATGACTAAGCTCCAAAAAGAGTGATTCTGTCCAACAAAAGTACTTCATGTCGCAACTTAGTTTTGAAATAGAAAAAGACAAAACAGGACTTTATATCCTTCATAAAATATGTCGGTACATATATTAAAATTGCAAATAATCAAGAGTCGCCTCAAAAAACATTTTGTACACAAAAATATAATCAAAACATTAAAAGTTGATCAGACATGATTTCTAATTTCAGAAGCTGGACAGAACTTTTCCTATGTTGTGTCCCATATTTAGAATTCATAATAGCAAAATTAGAGCTTTTCATAAACTTAAGAGTTGTAGAAGTACCAAATATCTTTACAAATCTTATTTATTCATTTTGAACAAAATTCTATCGGAAGAGATATGCATTAAATACCAACACTATCCAGTTCAAAAGAAGATTTCGTCACTCACCAAAAGGAAGTGTGTGTGTGTGTTGGATTCAAGCCAAAAGGAGCTAGATTTTCTCTTGATTTTGAAGAAAATCTCTTTAGCTAATGTTCTAAGTGTCACGACCCAAAACTGGGCCGCGACTGGCACCCACATTTACCCTCCTATGTGAGAAAACCAACCAATCTAGACCTTAACATTTCAACATATATCAACGAAAAATAATGCGGAAGACTTAAACTCGTTAATAAAAACCTATTCAATACTATTAATATTCAACATCTATTACTCCCCAAAATCTGGAAGTCATCACCACAAGAACATCTATAATCAAATGACTAAACTAAGAGTATTCTAAAAGCTAAAACAAGTAAAAGCTAGTCCATGCCGAAAGCTCAAGGCATCAAGACATGAAGAAGAAGATCCAGTCCAAGCTAGAAGCATTAGCTCACCCTGAATTTCCGATGTAGTAAAGACTGGCTTGAATTACTGTTGAGTCGAAGACGACGGCACGTTTGCTGCACTCCACTCCACAAATAACAAAGAAAAACATAAAAGTAGGGGTCAGTACAAAACACGAGTACTGAGTAGATATCATCGGCCAACTCAAAATAGAAGACAATATATATCAAGTAATATCATAAAATCAACTATGGTACTCAACATGTAGCAATAACAAGTACTATATCATTAACAATTACCGTCAAGTTCACACATGAGGACTCAAGCCTCTATACCATACTCATTTGGGAATTAGATTCATTAGATTGAGTGTATTAACATCTTTCAAGATTCATTATCTTTATTTCTCTTGTGTCGGTACGTGACACTCCGCTCCCTCGTACATCTTTAATCCTCTTGTGTAGGTATGTGACACTCCGATCCCCTACTACTATGTGTCGGAACGTGACACTCCGATCCCCTAAATCTACGTGTCGGTTCGTGACACCCGATCCCCTAAATCTACGTGTCGGTTCGTGACACCCGATCCCCTAAATCTACGTGTCGGTTCGTGACACCCGGTCCCCCTAATACTACGTGTCGGTTCGTGACACCCGATCCCTTAATTCTATGTGTCGGAACGTGACACTCCGATCCCCTAATCTCCTTCTATCAATTCATCAAGCCTTCTTTCTTACCAAGGCATCATTAATCTCATTACTTTAGTTCCTCACGCCTTCTTTTATACCAAGGCCTCATCATTAACAAGAGATTAGGTTTTTATCAAGATTTGGGATTCAATAGCTGCTTCATCATGCTTAATATAATCACAATTATTAATCACATCATGCAAGCATACAAATCAAGCACATAGTAGGGTTTACAATATTATCAATACATATCATTCGCTATTAAGAGTTTTACTACGAATATCGTAAGAGAAACCATAACCTACCTCCACCGAAGATTATTGATCAAGCAAGAATTTTCCCCAAAGCTTTCTTCTTCTTCTCGTTCGATCGATCCTCTCTCCCTCTCTCTTGTTCTTTCTAGTGTTCTTATTCAAACCCTCTTTCTTTTACCCTAATTAGCATATAATTAAGAATGAAAGATGGCAATAATAACCCACTAATTAACTTAAGGTCACCTATTTTAACCCCCAAGTAATTAGACTTATAATCCTTAACCCTCTAACTTTATAATTAAAGTAGGAATAGTCCAAAACGTCCCTTAAAACGTGTACAGAAATTCGACCCAGACTGGGATTACGCAACCTGTGACGGGCCGTCGTGCCTGCGACGGTCCGTCCTACAGGTCGTCGCAAGGTTCAGAGACCCAAATTTCCACCAAGGGTCTGTGACGGTCCGTCACGCCTGTGACGGTCCTTCCTGCAAGTCCGTCACGAAGTTCAGAGAGTCGATTTTCAGTACCCAATTTCAGAATTTCTGAGTGTTTTGAAACGAGACCCTGCGACGGTCCGTCGTGACCCTGACGGTCCGTCGTGGGGTCCGTCGTTTCAGCCAGTTTTCTAGAAATAAAATCTGCTGCTCAAAACGACTAAACAGGTCGTTACAATAGATAGCAATTTACCCATCGTTCGTCCTCAAACGATCACAAGAAGAAAAACAAAGGCGAGAAGGAGTACCTGAATCCTTAAACAGATGTGGGTATTTTTCTTGCATATCTGCCTCCTTCTCCCAAGTGGTTTCTTCAACCGGTCGATTCTTCCATTGCACCTTGATGGATGCAATCTCCCTTGACCTCAACTTGCGAACTTCTCTATCTAAAATAGCAACAGGCTCCTCCTCATAAGACAAATTTTCATCAAGCAAAACTGAATCCCAACGGATAATGTAGTTTCCATCCCCATGGTATCTTTTCAACATAGACACATGGAACACCGGATGCACTCCGGACAGCCCTGGAGGCAAGGCTAACTCATAAGCCACCTCCCATACTCGCTTAAGTACTTCAAATGGTCCAATGTACCTCGGACTTAGCTTACCTCTTTTACCAAACCGCATCACCCCTTTCATTGGCGAAACTTTCAACAAGACTTGTTCACCCTGCATGAACTCTAAGTCTCTAACCTTTCGATCTGCATATTCTTTTTGCCTACTTTGCGCCGCTAGAAGCTTTTCTTGAATAGATTTCACTTTCTCTATCGAATCCCTCAAAAGGTCAGTACCCCAAGGTCTAACCTCAAATGCATCAAACCACCCAATGGGAGACCTACATCTCCTACCATACAATGCTTCAAATGGGGCCATATCAATGCTTGAGTGATAACTATTATGTATGAAAACTCCGCTAAGGGTAGGAAGTTATCCCAATGACCACCAAATTCTATCACACAAGCACGAAGCATATCCTCTAACACTTGAATCGTTCGCTCAGACTGACCATCGGTCTGAGGATGGAACGCGGTACTAAGGTCCAACCTAGTACCCAATTCCGCATGCAATGTTTTCCAAAACTTAGAAGTAAATTGCGTACCTCTATCTGATATGATGGATAGTGGAAGCCCATGCAATTGAACGATTTCTGAGATATAGATCTTGGCTAACTTCTCGGCATTGTAAGTCACCTTAACCGGAATAAAATGAGCAGACTTAGTTAACCTATCAACAATCACCCAAATAGAGTCGTACTTACCCATCGTCTTTGGAAGACCAACCACGAAGTCCATTGCGATTCTCTCCCACTTCCATTTAGGAATGGGCATTCTCTAAAGTGTTCCTCCGGGCCTCTGGTGTTCATACTTTACTTGTTGACAGTTTGGACATTTGGCAATGAAGTCAACAATATCGTGCTTCATTCTACTCCACCAAAAGTGTTGCTTTAGGTCACGATACATCTTGGTTGCACCCGGATGTATAGAATACCTTGAACTATGAGCCTCTGTCAGAATAATGTTGATAAAATCATCGACGCGGGGTACACATACCCTTCCCTTAATCCTCAACACACCTTCCTCGTCAATTGTTGCTTCTTTAGCCTCCCTTGCAACACTTTATCTCGAATCCGGATCAATTTTTCATCATTAAACTGCTTTCCCTAATCTTGTCAAGGAAGGAAGATCTTGCCTCCACACAAGCTAAAATCCTCCCTTCTCATTTACTTCTAATCTCATAAGGTCGTTAGCCAGAATCTGAACTTCTCTAGCCAATGGGCGTCTAGAAGCTTGCAAGTGAGCTAGACTTCCCATGCTTCCCGCCTTTCTACTTAAGCATCTGCCACAACATTCGCCTTTCCCGGATGATACAAGATAGTGATATCGTAGTCCTTCAGTAATTCCATCCATCTCTTTTGTCTCAAGTTCAAATCTTTCTGAGTAAAGACATACTGTAGGCTACGATGATCCGTATAGACTTCACACTTACCCCATATAAATAGTGCCTCCATTGCTTCAATGCAAATACTACCGCGGCCAATTCCAGATCATGGGTCGGATATACGTTCATGCACTTTTAATTGCCTCGAAGCATAAGCAATCACATTCTTCTCTTGCATTAGCACTGCACCCAATCCAGAATAGGATGCATCACAATAAACAATGAAGTTCTTACCCTCTACTGGCAAGGTAAGGATAGGTGCGGTAGTCAACAAAGTCTTGAGTTTCTGAAAGCTTTCCTCACACTCATCCGACCATACAAATGGAACATTTGCTTAGTCAAGTTCGTCAGTTGGGAAGCAATAGAAGAGAATCCCTTGACAAATCGGCGGTAGTAGCTAGCTAACCCAACAAAAGCTCCTTATTTCTGACACATTAGTAGGTCTTACCCAGTTCTTCACTGTCTCAATCTTAGAAGGATCTACCATCACTCCCTCCTTAGAAACCACGTGCCCCAAGAAGGACACTGCTCTAGCCAGAACTCACACTTAGAGAACTTGGCATAAAGCTTTTTCTCCCTCAACATTTCCAATACCATTCTCAAATGCTCCTCATGTTCCTCCTTACTTTTAGAGTATATCAGTATATCATCAATAAATACGATCACAAAGAGATCCAAATATGGCTTAAAAATCCCGTTCATCAAACTCATGAACGCAGCAGGGGCATTCGTAAGACCAAAAGACATCACTACAAATTCGTAATGCCTATACCTGGTTCGAAAAGCAGTCTTTGGCACATCCGTTGCCCGTATTTTCAATTGATGATAACCGGATCTCAAGTCAATCTTAGAGAAGACACAAGCACCTTGTAACTGATCGAACAAGTCATCAATGCGAGGAAGGGGATACTTGTTCTTAATAGTTACCTTGTTCAGTTGTCTATAGTCTATGCACATCCCAAAACTACCATCCTTCTTCTTCACAAACAAAACCGGAGCACCCCAAGGAGATGCACTTGGTCTGATGAAGCCTTTGCTCAACAACTCTTGAAGTTGTGCCTTTAAACTCTTAACTCCGCGGGAGCCATTCTATAAGGGGGTATAGAAATGGGGCGAGTGCCCGGTTCAAAGTCGATGCAGAAGTCAATATCCCTATCTGGTGGCATACCAGGAAGATCTGCAGGAACACATCCAAAAACTCACGGACTACCGAAACCGACTCAATCGAGGGTACTTGAGTAGTGTCATCCTTGAGATGTGCCAAGAAGCTAAACACCCTTTACTAACCATTTTCTTAGCACGAAGAAAGGAGATGACGCACCGGATTGGAAGTGTAGTCGCCCTCCCACACTAACGGATCTGTCCCAGGCTTGGCTAACGTCACCGTTTTAGCATTACAATCCAAGATCGCAAATTGCGGAGAAAGCCAAGTCATACCCAAATTACATCAAAATCAACCATTTCTAAGATAACTAAATCTACATAAGTGTTGCTCCCCACAAAGTTCACCAAACAAGACCTATATACCTTTTCAATACCACAGACTCACCCACCGAGTAGAAACACGAATAGGCATATCAAGTAATTCACAATGTAAATTTAGACCATTAGCAAATGAGGAAGATACATAAGAAAATGTGGATCCGGGATCAAACAATACAGAAGCCATGCAATCACAAACCAGAAGATTACCTGTGATGACAGCATCAGATGTCTCCGCCTCCGATCTCCCAGGGAAAGCATAACAATGGGCCCTTTCGTTTGTTTGTCCATTGCCCCTACCATGTTGTGATGTAGTGGCTCCAGTTTTCCCATCACCTCTGCCGTTTTGGGGACCACCATTACCTCGACCACCACGTCCTCCACAATAACGGCCTCTACCATGACCACCTCTACCTCTAGCTATTGGGGGTCTATAGCTCTGTTTGGGACAATTCCTCCTAATATGTCCAGTCTCCCCACATCCATAACACTCTCTAGAGTCAAGCATAGGTCTCTCAGAGAAGTGTTGACCGGTCTGAGGTGGACCCCCAACTACAGTCTGTAGTGAAGACTGAATGGGTCGAACTGAGTAACCTCCGGAACTCTGTCCTCTAGAGTAGGAACCATTAAACTCACCTCCCTTTCGAAACCTCTTTGATGTCGATGTCGAGGTGAAGTCATCGGGCTTCACTCCTTCCACCTCTATCACGAAGTCTACCACTTCTTGGAAGGATTTTGCCGTAGCCGCTACCTGTAAGGCCGAAATCCGCAACTCTAATCTCAACCCCTTCACAAACCGGCGAATCCGCTCTTGTGGACTGAAACAAAGTTGAGTGGCATACCTGGATAATGCACGAAACTTAGCCTCATATGCATTGACCGACATGCTACCTTGCTCTAGGCTCAAGAATTCATCCCTTTTCCTATCCCTCAAGGTCCGGGGGATATACTTCTCCATAAACAAGCTAGAGAATGAGGCCCAAGTCATAGGTGGTGCCTCTGTTGGTTGACACTCAACATGTGACCGCCACCACATTTTGGCGTTCCCTTGAAACTGATAACTCACGAACTCAACACCAAACCGTTCTACTATACCCATTTTGTGTAGTAGCTCATGACAGTCAACCAGAAAATCGTAGGCATCCTCAGATTCAGCACCCTTGAAGACTGGAGGTTTCAATTTTAAGAACTTACTGAAAAGTTCATGCTGATCATTTGTCATTATGGGCCCCGTAGTAAGACGAGGAAACGTGCCTATCTCCAATGAGGCATCCATGCGGGGAGCCCCAACAGTGGCATGTCGTACCTCTGGAACCGGAGGTGTTGGTGCAGAAAATACTGGAGGTGTCTGACCCTGATCAGACAACCCACTAAGTTAAGCGAGAACCTGATTGATCATCTATGGGGTAGGTTGGGGTGGCAATTCTTCATTTTGCACTTGTTCATTCTCCCCTTCCTCACCCTCTCTTACTACTTCCTCAGTCGGTGGAGGAGTCACCACCCTAGCATCAGATGGGCTAGGTGCTTGTCCTCTTCCTCTAGAGGACGTCCTCCCACGACCTCTACCACGGCCTCTTGCCGTTGCTCTTCCTCGAGCCACAACCCCAGTGGCTGGCTCAGACGTTTCTTGTCTCGCTGCCGTTGATGCTGGAGCGGTTGTTGCTCTAGTTCTAACCATCTGCGAAATAGAGTGAAGATGGTCAGATACCAATTTGTATCACCTAGATACCAATTGGACCCAAGTAATAGCACGAAAGAAAGAAAGAAATAATGGAATTTTCCTAAAGTCTTATAGCCTCTCAAAGAAAAGTAAAGGCGTCCCCCTACCATTCCTTAAGACCCTACTAGACTCATTCTTGTGTGATGAGACCAACGAACCTAATGCTCTGATACCAAGTTTGTCACGACCCAAAACCGGGCCGCGACTGGCACCCACATTTACCCTCCTATGTGAGCGAACCAACCAATCTAGACCTTAACATTTCAACATATATCAACGGAAAATAATGCGGAAGACTTAAACTCGTTAATAAAAACCAATTCAATACTATTAATATTCAACATCTATTACTCCCCAAAATCAGGAAGTCATCACCACAAGAACATCTATAATCAAATGACTAAACTAAGAGTATTCTAAAAGATAAAACAAGTAAAAGCTAGTCCATGTCGAAAGCTCAAGGCATCAAGACTTGAAGAAGAAGATCCAGTCGAAGCTAGAAGCATTAGCTCACCCTGAATTTCCGATGTAGTAAAGACTGGCTTGAATTACTGTTGAGTCGAAGACGACGGCACGTTTGCTGCACTCCACAAATAACAAAGAAGAAAACATAAAAGTAGGGGTCAGTACAAAACACGAGTACTGAGTAGATATCATCGGCCAACTCAATATAGAAGACAATATATATCAAGTAATATCATAAAATCAACTATGGTACTCAACATGTAACAACAACAAGTACTATATCATTAACAATTACCGTCAAGTTCACACATGAGGACTCAAGCCTCTATACCATACTCATTTGGGAATTAGATTCATTAGATTGAGTATATTAACATCTTTCAAGATTCATTATCTTTATTTCTCTTGTGTCGGTACGTGACACTCCGCTCCCTCGTACATCTTTAATCCTCTTGTGTCGGTACGTGACACTCCGATCCCCTACTACTATGTGTCGGAACGTGACACTCCGATCCCCTAAATCTACGTGTCAGTTCGTGACACCCGATCCCCTAAATCTACGTGTCGGTTCGTGACACCCGATCCCCTAAATCTACGTGTCGGTTCGTGACACCCGGTCCCCCTAATACTACGTGTCGGTTCGTGACACCCGATCCCTTAATTCTATGTGTCGGAACGTGACACTCCGATCCCCTAATCTCCTTCTATCAATTCATCAAGCCTTCTTTCTTACCAAGGCATCATTAATCTCATTACTTTAGTTCCTCACGCCTTCTTTTATACCAAGGCCTCATCATTAACAAGAGATTAGGTTTTTATCAAGATTTGGGATCCAATAGCTTCATCATGCTTAATATAATCACAATTATATAATCACATTCATGCAAGCATACAAATCAAGCACATAGTAGAGTTTACAATATTATCAATACATATCATTCGCTATTAAGAGTTTTACTACGAATATCGTAAGAGAAACCATAACCTACCTCCACCGAAGATTAGTGATCAAGCAAGAATTTTCCCCAAAGCTTTCTTCTTCTTCTCGTTCGATCGATCCTCTCTCCCTCTCTTTTGTTCTTTCTAGTAGTCTTATTCAAACCCTCTTTCTTTTATCCTAATTAGCATATAATTAAGAATGAAAGATGGCAATAATAACCCACTAATTAACATAAGGTCACCTCTTTTAACCCCCAAGTAATTAGACTTATAATCCTTAACCCTCTAACTTTATAATTAAAGTAGGAATAGTCCAAAACGTCCCTTAAAACGTGTAAAGAAATCCGACCCAGACTGGGATTACGCAACCTGTGACGGGCCGTCGTGCCTGCGACGGTCCGTCCTGCAGGTCGTCACAAGGTTCAGAGACCCAAATTTCCACCAAGGGTCTGTGACGGTCCGTCACGCCTGTGACGGTCCTTCCTGCAAGTCCGTCACGAAGTTCAGAGAGTCGATTTTCAGTACCCAATTTCAGAATTTCTAAGTGTTTTGAAACGAGACCCTGCGACGGTCCGTCGTGACCCTGACGGTCCATCGTGGGGTCCGTCGTTTCAGCCAGTTTTCCAGAAATAAAATCTGCTGCTCAAAACGACTAAACAGGTCGTTACACTAAGGTTCCTATACTTCAAGTCATACGAAATTCACAAGAGGAGGTGGAAATATATAGCTACACAAATTATCGTCATCACATGGACAGATGTCACCATAAGGTGTTGCCCAAATAATTGTGTGATGCCCAAAATTGCTTATATATATATATATATATGTATATATACACACACACTTGATACCATAACTTTCAACTTACTTGTAATTCTAATTAGTCAATTTGCATAAATACCCTCATACCATACCTTAAATTACGATAACACTTATGTTCGGAACATTTACAATTATCACAAAATTTCAAGTCTCCAAAATGAGAATAAAACACCTTATAGTAATTAAAAAATGATGCTTTGACATGTAAATCATGGTCTAGTATCTTAGGGGTGTTACATTAGGTATATCTCATTTCCTACATTGTGCAATGTAACTTCCAAAAAAAATGTAACATGTTTATATTTTTTTAGAATGACCTGAAAGATCTTTGTAATTGGCTCCATTTGTCACCTAAACCCTTTTAGTCACAACTTTACCAACTGAACACTTAAAAATATTAAAACACACTATTTTAAACTCCTTTGACTGTTGACTAAGTTTATGTGGTGTTTTTTTACTAACTCATATCAAGAGAGTGATTACACACGTTTGAAAAGCAAGTGAAGACAATTATTTATTTTTTAAAAAAATTAAAAATTAAAAGAAAATATAACAATTAAAAAGAGCAAAAGAAAAAAACATTCCCAAATGTTGCATGTTTCTTATTCCTCCTCAAAATTTCACCCAACCTTTACCATCACCGCACACACATCTTTTTCAATCTCTTTCAATACTCTTACACACAATTCTTCCTTTTTCTCTTCTCATATGCTACCTATCATTAGAGAGTTCTACAATGATTGGAGAAAATATTTATTTGGATAAAAGAAGGGGGGGGGAGGTTCTAAAATGTGAAATAGATGCGAATTTTAGATGGATTTTTGAAAAACATATGTTTTGAGATTCTTTCTAAATGTAAGGCAATTTTATTGAGAGTATTTTTGAAGAGTTTTCTATATGACCCATTTTTTTAATCTCATTCTCCTCTTACTCTCCTCTTCCACTTTAGTAACTTTATTTCTCACCACCATTAAAGAAAGTTATGATGAAAAACATAACAAAATTTTTCTTATCTCTAATTCTTCTTCAACATAAAAAAAATCATTAGGAAAGAAAAAAATGAATAATTACTAGCAAAATAGATGAAAAATATGGGAAGAGAAGAAAAAATATAAATAAATGAAGAAAGAAATGATTTTGAAAATTAGTTTGATATTTCTTTTTAAAAAGATATTATTATAGTAAAAAAATGATGTGGCAATATATTTCTGATGTGGATAGTGAGGTGTTATCCACATCAGTGCGATTTGTAGACCCACATAATCCGAGGGGTTTAAATATTGTGTTTTAATAACTTTAAGTGTTCAATTGGCAAAATCCCGAGTAGAAGGGTTTCTAGGTGACAATTAGAGCCAAGTACAGGGGTCTCCCGGGTCATTTCGCCATTAAACTATTATGTTTAGTTTATTTGAAATAGTTAAATGTATTGTATACTTAATATGATTATGTTTTGTTGTTATCGTATATTTGTGTTCTATTGTTAAACTAGGTGATAATTCTATCTCTATCACTATGAAGTTAACAGATAACTTTGTTGGAGTTAGTTGAATTATGTTTTGTTGTTATTGTATTTGTGTTCTATTATTAAACTAGTTGTTAATTCTATCTTTATCATTATGAAGTTGGTACATAATCTTAGTTTTTTGCTTTAAAAAAAGGCAACAACCTCACGGTATTTTTTTTTTAGTTTCTTTTCATTTTAAGAAAAGAAAAAAAGAGGTTCATTTTGGAAAAAGAAAAACACAAAACAGGTCATTTCTGCCAAAAATGTAAATTTGGTCTCTTTTTTTTTTCAAAAAATGTAAATCTGATCACTTCATAAATTTCATTTTCTTTCTTTTATATAAATATATGAAGTGATTATTGAAAAAAAATACAAAATTGACTACATTTTGGTTAGTAATTTAACTATTAGATAAAATTGAGTATTGTTTGTAGTTTTCTTCCAAAAGAGAACAATGTGGCCAATTTCTATAAACTTAAAGTTTTACTAAAATGGTCATATTTGAAATTGTATCAACGTAAAAAATATATATAAAATTAGTATGTCATTATTTGTTTTAAAAGGGGGCTTAGTTTTTTAAAAAACAAACCTTTTTTTCTTTTG
The DNA here is from genome assembly GCA_027704805.1 of Solanum corneliomulleri. Classification (NCBI taxonomy): domain Eukaryota; kingdom Viridiplantae; phylum Streptophyta; class Magnoliopsida; order Solanales; family Solanaceae; genus Solanum; species Solanum corneliomulleri. The sequence goes on from JAKWIY010003061.1 coordinate 31,549,571, forward strand.
TTATTATTATTATTATTATTATTATTATATATATATATATTATATATATATATATATAATATATATATATATATATAAACATTAACTAGCATTTTTTTTAAAAAAAAAAAAAGAGGAAGCATTTTCATGTCTATATGTTGAAACAAGTTTATTTTTTCATTTTTTTTTCTCTCGTTATTAAATAAATGTGAGTCAATAATTGTCAGTATTTTTTAAAAAAAATGTATTAAATACTACCATGTGTTCGAGTATGATTCTTAGTGTGTATTTTTTCTAAAAAGTGGTCTTGTGTGTAGTTACGCTCCTAGGCCAAATATATTTTATTTAAAAAAAAAATAGTAACTAACACAAATTTACTTTTTCATTCAAAAATCATTTTAACCAAACATGAGTTAATAAGTGACCATGCTAAAATTACAGGACTCGGGGATGCCTCACACCTTTCCTCCGGTCAATAGAATTTTTACTCAATCTCTGTTTGCTTAGACAAAATATAAATAGTTTTTTCTTGTAAATTAGAAATTTCTAAGTGACTTGGAGCACCTAAAAAATCCAATTTCAAGTGGCGACTCTAAGAAAGTCATTTTTCTCACTTTCATTTATTTATTTTTAAAAATACTGTTATATCATTCAGAGTTGTAAAATTCAAGACGTGTGACAAACCTGCTATTAACACCTAATTGTTGATGTGTTTATTTTACTCCTACAATATATAGTAATGTATTTTCGCATATTTTATTTGTATTTTGGATTGTTTGTCTTTGTTTGTATTGTTTTTTCTTCAATTGATCCAACTGACCCAATATTGATTGAATTTGACTGATTTAAATCAAATTATGATAGCCCAACCAATTTTGACTCATTCCAATAGAAATGGTCAAGATTAAATCACAACCATTCATGATATTTTGATCCAAGGGCTTTATGTAACCCTACAAAAAAAAATACAAAAAAACTCTCAAAAATAAGAAATTTTGCCTTATTTTTATATTAATTTTTCTCCCCTCGCTACCACCATCCACACTGGTCGTCGCCTCAACTGCCGCCGGCGTCCGCCACCATTTCATCGAAAAAAATCTCAAACAAATTAACATATTTTCCTTTCACCCTCCTCTACACTGATTCGCAAACTATTCATCCTTATACATAGCCAAACTCCGTAAATCTAAGAAAAAACAAATATAAATTATCACTTTTTTCTTTAGATTTGTGAAGTTCTTGTCATCCCCATCCTATACCCTTTACATAAATTTGTAGATTTGTTCAAAGGTTATCCTTTGATACAAATTTTATGTCCAATCTCCGTCAAAAAAATTCGGTTAAGTTTTTCGGCGACCCTCATTCACCCAAAAATTATGTCAATCATTTTCCCCTCTCATCCTCTATCTGAATCCGTCATTATCAAATTTTTAACCATATAAGTCCTTTTGGTGCTGAATTTGTATTATTTTGTTAGAGTTCTCTAAGTTTTATCATGTCGAAGATTTTGCTTGAATTTCATTTTTTTCTGCCTTATTTGTTGTGTTTGATCTTCAAACTTATTTAGATGCTTAGATATTGTGTTAGTGGGTTGATTTTCTTTTGATTTTTGAGAAATTTAGCCTACTAGTCAAAAAAACTAACTTATTTAGTGATTATTTCTTATACTTTACTAAATATTGAAAGTGTTGCTAATGAGTCCTCTTAAAGGTTAAAATATTGACATTTTGAAAAATTTTCCTTGATTTTTCGGTCTTGATCAAATGGGTCTACATTTTGGACCTATTTTAAATTTTCAGATGATCCATTTAGTTATTATTCAATTAATGAATAAAAGAAAGTATAACTTACATAAATCCTCTAGTTTTTTTTTATGAACTTACAATCTATCTCTCCTTGATTGTTATTACGTTAATCCTTTAAAAAGTACATCAATCGGATACACAATGTGTAATTCGGGTGCATTAAAGAGTATCTTAGATACATTATAACATAAATTAGATACATAGTATGTAACTCGGTTACATTAAAACTTGTTCAGATACATAATATATAATTCAAATACATTAAAAATTAGCTCGGATATATTATAAAACAAATCGGATACATAATATATAGCTTGGACACATTAAATATTAACTCGGATACATTAAAGAAATAAGAGATATAGAGATTTTTAGAAATTGAAGAGGATATTGGAAATAAGAAAAACATAAGAAGTTTATTTCAATAATTTTCTCTAAAAGAACTGGTCATCTAAAATGGCATTTTGGACATATTGTGTATTTGCATATTACCCATTTATCTATTATTCACTTAATAAATAATTGAAATGATTCATCTAAAAGGAAAATGTAGTATTTAAATTAATCTTATCTTGAAAAGAAAAAGAAAATGCAAACAAGGAAATTCTATTGGTTATCTATGGTGGCACCTTTGGAAGACAAAGTTCAATGCATGCATTGATTCTTTTGTTTATGTATTAATATTCACAACCAATTTAAACCCATTATTCTTTCATTTCAAAGGATTAACAAAAAAAAAAAAAAAAGGAACAAGAGCAAAATATAGGTAGAGGGAAAATCATAAGAATATAGAGAAAAAAAAAAGATCTCTTCTAAGAAGAATAAATAAATATATTTCACCTTTTGAGAAGAATAAATAAATAAATTTCACCTTTTGAGGTCTTTAGGAGTTCAATTAAGCTTTGCTTCCATCATTGTTTATCATCATCTCTTTATGTATATCCCTTTTCCTACATTTTGCAATGTAACTTAAAAAAATAACGAAACATGTTTATATTTTTTAGTATGTTATTATGTTTAATTTATTTGAATTAGTCAAATATGTTATATACTTAATATGATTTTGTTATGTTGTTATTGTATATTTGTGTTCTATTATTAAACTAGGTGTTAATTCTATCATTATCATTATGAATTTTATATATAACTTTATTGGAGTTACTTAAATAATGTTTTGTTGTTATTGTATATTTGTGTTCTAGTTCGAATCCTGTTGCCTGCAAAAGCAAGGGATTTGCCCTTTAGGTCTAGCTCGTCGCACCAGACTTGCCTAGTGCGAGTTACCTCTCCTATGGTTTGCGAGCTATTGCATAGGATTGGGTGGTTTACCATGTGCTCTCCCAAAGGGTAGCGGATGCGGGTTTCCTTTGTCATTAAAAAATAAAAAAATTTGTGTTCTATTAGTAACTAGGTGTTAATTCTATCTTTATCATTATGAAATTGGTACGTAACCATTGCCTTTTTCTTTAAAAAAGTTAAAATCTCAAAGTCTTTTTTTTTTAGTTTCTGATCATTTTAAGAAAAGATAAAAAGAGGTTGATTTTGCAAAAAACAAAACACTGAACAACCTATTTTTTAAAAAAATGTAAATCTCGTAATTTTTTGCAAAAAGTCTAAACCTGATCATTTCATCAATTCTTTTTTTTCCTCTTAAATAAATATATGAAATGGTTATTGAAACAAAAATACAAAATCCACTACTTCTGGTTAGTAATTTAACTATTAGATAAAAGTGACTATTTTTTACATTTTTCTTTCAAAAGAGAAGAGTGTGGTCATTTTGTATTAAACTAAACTTTACTAAATGGGTCAATATTGAAGTTGTATCAATATAAAAAAATTATTATGTCATATTTTGTTAGTAAAAGAGAAGCATTTTCATTTCTATATATCGGGAAAAGTTCATTTATTCCTTTTTTTTTCTCATTATTAAATAAACATTGAGTCATTAATTATTAGTCTTTTTTTAAAAAAAATAAAATATTAAAGGAAAAAGGGTCAAAAATACCCTTGAACTATAGAAAAAAGTCTAAAAATACCCTCCATTCATCTTTTGGTCTAAAAATACCCTTCCATTCACATTGTTGGCTCATTTATACCCTTGAAACTAAAAATTCTCTCTTTATTCTTTATTTTTTTAAAATATTTATTATGTGTCATTATCCTATTGGATAATATAAAGAGCCCACCTCTATTTATTTATCATTATTTATCCAAACCAAAAAAATATACTTCTTCAGGACTCAAATTTTTTTAATAAAAAAATATTGTAATTTTTTATATTAAAAAATGTTGTAATTTTTTATATTAAAAAAATTGTAATTTTTATTATTTATTTATTTTTGGGTCTAACTCCTCTATATTTCCTTAATTTTTTATTTGAATAGAAGACTCATGACAAAAGAATAAATTAACGATTAATATTTAATTAAATAAATAAAAACATGATATAAATGATTAATATTTTATTAAAAAAATTATTATTTCATACTCACAATAATATATTATTTTATCTAGAAATACATTATACACATTTTTCTCTATTTTCCTACTTAAATTTTCCCTGTTGTTACGAACATCCATCTTCTTTTTTTAAATTTGTTTTTAATAAGTTAATCTTTTAAATAAAATTGTTTGTGGAACTTTTTCTTTAAAAAGTTTTGTTTTTTGGCAGATTTTATTTATATCACATATTATTAAAAAAAATTAAGTTAATAATTTTTTCTATTTATTTGTTCTAAAAAAAAGGAAGATAGATATTGTGGCACTATTAATAATTTTAGGATACATTAATTATTTAAAACAAGTTTTTTTTAAAAAAAAATAAATTAGAGAAAATACAAAAAGTATAGATTTTTTAAAAAAAAATGTAATCTTTAAGAGGTATATAATATTTTGTGGGAAATAATAATAGAGATGAGATTTTTATTTAATCTATGAATAAAAATGACAAATAATAAATTTTTTTATATAAAAAGATAAAATAAAAAGTGGTTAGTTAAAAAGGTGAATGAAAGGGTATAAGTGAGAAAAAAAGGTGAATGAAATGGTATTTTTAGACCAAACATGGCTGAAGGGTATTTTTAGACCCTTTACTATTGTTAAGGGTAGTTTTGGCCTTTTTCCCAATATTTAATACCATCATGTGTTCAATTGTGATCCTTGGTGTGTATTTTTTCTAAAAAATGGTCTTATGTGTAGTTACGCTCCTAGGCCAAACATTTTTTTTAAAAAAAATAAATTAGAGAAAATACAAAAAGTACTAGATTTTTTAAAAAAAAATGTAATCTTTAAGAGGTATATATATTTTTTGTGGGAAAATAATTAATAGAGATGAGATTTTTATTTAATCTATGAATAAAAATGACAAATAATAAATTTTTTTATAAAAAGAATAAAATTAAAAAGTGGTTAGTTAAAAAGGTGAATGAAAGGGTATAAGTGAGAAAAAAAGGTGAATGAAATGGTATTTTTAGACCAAAACATGGCTGAAGGGTATTTTTAGACCCTTTACTATTGTTTAAGGGTAGTTTTGGCCTTTTTCCCAATATTAAATACCATCATGTGTTCAATTGTGATCCTTGGTGTGTATTTTTTCTAAAAAATGGTCTTATGTGTAGTTACGCTCCTAGGCCAAACATTTTTTTTAAAAAAAAATATTAGTAACTAACACAAATTTTACTTTTTTATCCAAAAATTATTTTAGCAAAACATGAGTTAATAAAGCGACCGTGCAAGAATCACAGTACTCGGGGGTGCTCACACCTTCCTTCGCTCAATATATTTCCTTACTTAATCTCAGTTTAGATGAATCCTTTTCACATAGACTAGTGGATCCAGTTAGTAGTTCAGAACCTATGCCCTTGTCAAGGTATAGGATGCACTTGTAGCGTGAGGGATATGAATGTATCATCACAATAGTTGTTATGTGATGGTTGTCAGTTAAAAACTTCCACAACAATATTTTTTATTTTTATATACATTAGATATATTTTTATTTTCATATACAAACAGAGTACATATCGTATCTTGCATACATGCAAAGTTATTATTGTATTTCTAAACACATCGAGTTGACATCATATTTAAAACAATTCTTCTTTATATTGCACTTGTTTACCTACTTTATATTGAAATGAGTTCAGTCATGTTGAGTTCATCTGAGCCAGGTAAGTTCTTCAGTTTCTTTTAGATTCTTTTCAAGCTTATTTTATGTTTAGCATTCCAACTCGCATACTCGTACATTCAATATATAGATGCTAGATGGCCTACATCGTATTATGATGCAGACATAGGTAACAAGGATCAACATCTAGTGCATCGTTGATCGGGTCGAGCACTCAGACTTAGTTGGTGAGCCTACTTGCTTTTCAAAGAGATCCGTTTTCATTTTCTTTTAGTTTGAGTATTTTAATTGTTAGGATGATAGGGGGTCTTATCTTGAAATCCATCTCAGTTATCAGAGGCTTCATAGATTTTAAGTCAGTAGCGCATTTGTCCTTTCATTTTCATTATCTTATGTATTAAGACTTGATCTGCCATTTTGACTAGTTAAATGTTGATCTTTAAAACATTCTTATTATATACATATTGAGCAATTCAATTTACCTTTTACAGTATTTCTCATGAGTAAGTCTTCCGCTTATTAAGTAAGCCAGACCAAGGGTTCGTTTGGGACCAACAATGGTCTTCGAGTGATAGTCCCGCCGAGGGTGTAAGCTTGGGGTATGAAAAACTTGGTATCAGAGCCCAAAGTTTAAGAGTCATAGGGGATCTATAGAGTCCTAGTTATCAGTGTGAAGAGCGCCACATATATAATTAAGAGGTTGTAACATTTAGGAAATTCCTCCCTTCTTTTATACACTTCGTGCGTTAGAGTTTATCTCTAAGAAGTTTCTTCCTAACTCATTCTTACGTGTCACCATTTGTGAGTGAGACCATTTTGAGAGTGCCTTCCTAGGATATTCTTTCCCCGTGAGCAAAGAGAAGCAAAGATATGGTTACCGACATGAGAAGCATAACGAGGTTATTCGTCGTTGGGTTGTATCATCAATATAGTAAGGAAAGTAATACATCCATACTAGTAGGTGTGATGGACATAACAAGTCTGATGATCCATGTGCAACAAGTTAAGGAGGAAAGATCTAAGGGATAGAGAAGATTTTTAGAATAAGAGGGCTAAGGCATAGGGAATATGTCAAGCAATAGAGTAATGTGAACTTAGCTTCTTTTTAACAGAAGCAGAAAGGAATGCTCCATCATGTGCTAGTGCACCTTTTTAAAGAAGCAATATGTGTACAATAGTCAGAATTCTCAAAACTTCAGAGCTAGACTTGCACAATCGCAAGGTATTACGGCACAAAGGGGTACTAAGACTCCTGCATGTGCTATGTGTGGTTGGAACCACTCATAGGTGTGTCATGATGGCTCACGAGTTGCTTCGAGTGTGGACAAAATGATTATTTTATAGGAGTATATCCTAATGACGGGCAGAGAAATGGTAAAGAGGGAAATAGAGCCCAGTCTTCTTCAGTTGCTCCACCAGACAAAGCTGCACCTAGAGGGGCTATTGGCGGGAGAACAAACTTCTTGTATGCTATATATAGTTTTGAAGAGCAAGAGAAGCCGCAGATGTTGTCAGTGTTGCTGAAAGTCTTTGACCTTATGATTTGCTAGATCCAGGAGATAGTTCATCTTTTGTAACTCCTTATGTTGCCATGAATTTTGATGTTCTTCCTTAGAAAATTAGTTAACCATTCAGTTTTTCTACAGCTGTTGGTGAGTCTATTATAGAAGAGAGGGTCTATCGTGATTGTCTTGTCTTCATCAATCACAAGAGTACCAATATTGATTTAGTTGATATGGACATGGTAGATTTCAATGTCATTCTTGGTATGGACTTCTTTCACACCTGCTATAGCTCAATTGATTGTAGGACTCAATTTGTCAAGTTTCCATTTCTAAATGAACCAGTCTTAGAGTGGTAAAGCAGTTCTGTCACGATCAGAGTCTACACCCTGGACGTGGTCGACACTCAACAACCATTGTTGGTCCCTAAGTGAACCCTCATCCTGGCTGCCTACAAGTTGAAGACTAACTTAAGCATTCAAAAGCTTAAAGTTTGAATAAAAATTGATGAAATTGAAATACAAACTAGAACTCAAAAGAAAACTCTGAATAATCAAATTAATATATTCAACTCGCCTTAAATAGGCAACTTTAGTCTTTAAAACATTTAATAAATAAATGAATCATACAAACTTCTCAACTATACTGACTATCTATGAAGCCTCGAATTGATAAAGATGAAAATCGGGACAAGACCCACGACATCCTGACTAATCTAAAAAGTAAATAAAATCCTCCTGAAGTAAGGAGGTTCAGCATAGCTAACTGACACTCTCAGATGTATCAATGAAGATTCTGTTGATGATCTTGAATACCTATGTCTGCATCACGAGATGATGCAGGCCAAATGACTAAGTACGTGAAATGTACGAGAATGTAAGGGGAATTCTAAAACATAACATAAACTTGAACTTGATAAAAAGGAAACATACCTACCTTTTCTAAAGTCACTCAACTCAAGAATAAGATACTCAACTGAAAGATATAAAATATACTCAAGTTAAGATACTCAAGTGAACTCATTTCATTATAAAGCAATTTAGAGACAAGTGCATTATAAATAAAAGTTTTTAAAACGTGATGTCAACTTTGTGTCAAAATATCATAAAAAAATATACTATGCTCCCTCTCAAAGTCTACATATGCAATGCATGAATGAAGTCCTATAAACCCATTCACACTAAGCAGAACCCCTTGAGGAACCATGCGACTACTACTGTGGGAGTCTGTCTAATTGAAAACCATCATTTAAGAGCAATAGTGATGATGCATAATTGTACCTCACGCTGCCAAGGACTATCCTATACCTTGTCCGAGGTATAGAAAGCTAACTTAACTTAGTGGATCCCCTAGCTTAACTTATGTGATCATCTAAAAAGTATGATCTATTAATACCCATGACAGCTACATGGTTTATAGAGACTTGACTTAATATGAACTTGAATCTCCATATCCGTGCTCAATACTAATCCCAAATATATACTTAGATAATATTTTTTAAAAATAACTTCTGTAACATCTCGTAACATAAAATAACTTTGAATAAGCTAAGAAACTAAACATAGTCACTTTTGGAAAGAGAGGGAAATTTGGAATTTTTTCTAAGTTTAAGAAGTGAGTTTTGGTCATTTCCAAACGATCATAACGAGCTCAGGATGATTTAGCGGTAGTTATTGATATGGTTCAAAATCCATTGGAGAGATCTTTCCAAGGCAGCAAAGTTTGCACATTTTCGATGTCATATAAGGGCGATATACCTATCAAAATTTAGGCTATTGAAGTAAGGAAAGTCCAAATCTGGATTTAAGTAAGATTAAACTAGTATTTTGACCCATTTATTCCCTAATTTGTTTTAAGGGTTTATTAGGGGTAAAAATAAGTTTTAAGTTAGTTTTGGAAATCAATTCACGCTTACGGCTTGGAGAAGAGAGAAGAGAATAAGGAAAGGGAGAAAGATTAAGGTTTTGACAAGACCGCCAAAGAATTTCAAGTGGAATTCGTCGGGGGTGATCCCTATTTAGGTATATGAGATCTTTCATGTTGGGTTAATTCGTCTGCACACCAATCTTGTTTCAATTCAGTGGTTTTAGAATTTTTACATAATTAGAAGTGAATTCTTGATGAATCTTGTTGAATCCCTATTTGGTTATATTTTTTGAATGACCATTGATGTTGATTCATAGATTTTGATGTTGTTTTTGCGTAAGATATGTTGAGTGTTGAACGTTCTAAGGGTTTGGGAAAACAACTAGGGAGGTTTACGGTATTTAGGGTTGTAAAACGAAGAGTGAATTTCGTCAGCCACACTTGGTCAGCACAAGGCGCAATGCGCCTCATCTGTGCTAGGGTACCTGGGGTAACGCGCCTGCAGTGCGCCAGGATGAGGCCTCAGATCAACTGGTCTGGCGTGACATGCCCCCAACGCGCTCGGATTGGCATTTTTTGCCTTGTTTTTCTAGTTTAGCCTTTTTAAGTCCTTCTAAGGTACATTAACACCTTCCAATGACTCTAATTACATCGAATGATTTCTAAACACCTAGAAATCATAAAAGAACTCAAATCATAACCTTGAATCCATAATCCAATTCAACAAAAGCTAATATCAAAGTCAAAGAAGTTAAGAGTAAAGTCTAAAGTTAAGAAGTTAGTCCAAAGCAAGGTTCTTAAAGGTTTTCAAGAGCCTTTACTAAACGCTTTAACTTCGTTGTAAGGATCAAATTTCAAGTTCAAGTAATGTGTAACAAGTTGAAGTCTTTTCTTCAAAAGCAATATAAGGGAACTAAGTATTCCCTAAGAATTAAGTAAAAACTAAAGTTTTCAAGTTGAGCAAAGAGTAATGAGTTGAGTTCATTTCTCAAGGTTACAAGGTAACTAAGTATTCTGTAAAAGATAATAAATTTTTCACATTTAAGTGTAAGAGGAAATTGAGATTTTCCAAAAGAGATTTGAACAAGAAAAGGGAACATTGGTTCCAAGAGAGCTTTTTAAAGCTATGTGTTGAGCAATTATCTCAACCCAAAGAAAGTAAATTATTTTTAAAAGCATGAGCTAAAGTATATATTGGGTGTAGTATTGACCACCTATGTGGGGATGAGGGTTCATATTAACTCAAGTCTCCATGTAAACAATGTAGCCATCATGGGTGTTAATTGGTCATACATTTTAGATGATCACGTAGGTTAATAGTGGATCCACTACGTTAAGTAAGGTCCTATATTGGTGGCAAGTTATAGGATGTTCGTTGGAAGTGTGAGGTAAAACTTTATACCATTACTTAGGCTCATAGTGATGGTTGTCGGATAGAAAATCTCTCATAGAAGTTATATTACATTAAATTAGTAAATTTAGCTCCTTATTGTTTTATTTTTAATGAACTGAGATTGTTTCGGTTGCTTTAATGTTTTCAATATATATATCACATGTGTTTTACTGCTTCATATATTGTGTTGTGTATCTATGAGTTGAGAAGAGCCAAGGTAAGAGTTTCTTTTTTACTTCTTTTACAAGCTTAAGTTGTTGTTTATATTCCAACTCGCATACTCGTACATTTAATGTATTGATGCCAGTTGGCCTCCATCATCTTATAATGCAGATGCAGGTAACCAGGATCAACATTTACTGCCTTGTTCATCCAATTTGAGAACTGAGAGTCAGTGGTGAGCCTCCTTGCATTTCAGAGGACTCTTTTATTCGTTTTTATCCTTCTCATTTATAGAATTTTGTGGGATTTTCCCCAACATTCATGTTAGTACTATAGAGGCTTCATAGAACAGATAGTAAGTCAGATAGTTCAGTTTGAGTCTCTCTTTATTTACAAATATTTTATCATGAGTCTTAAATGCCATTTTGGCCAAGTTATTTTATATTAAATAATTCTTTTGAGAATGTTTTCTTGTTGTATGATGAGTTAAGTCTTCCGCTGAGTTAAGTAAGCAAGGCCAAGGGTTCGCTCAAGGTCAACAATGGTCATTGGGTGATGACCACATCTAGGGTTTAGGTTCAAGGGATGAAAAACTTGGTATCAGAACACAGAGTTCAGGAGTCCTATTGAGTATGTGAAGTCGTGTTTGTAGAGTCCTAGTCATTGGTTTGAAGCTTGCCACAACTATGATTAGGAGACGACAACATTTAGGAATTCCTCACTTCTTTTATATTCTTTTTCGTACGTTAGAGTTTATCCCCAAAAAGTTTCTCTCTAATTCGTGCTTGCGCGTGTTTCAGATCATCATGCCTCTATGAAGAGCAGCAAGAGGCCGTCATGCCAAAAGTAATGCACCAAACATGCAACCTCAAGGCGAAGTCACCAATGCTAAGTTCCGTGAGGCTATCCCGATGTTAAGTCAAGCGCTGACTAACCAAGTCGGGAAATTAAGAGGAGCTCGACAAGAAGAGGCTGACACCTCGAGGATTCGTGAATTCCTGAGAATAAATCCTACCAGTATCAACGGTTTTTGCACCACTGAGGATCCGGAGAATTTCGCTGAGGAGCTGAAGAAGGTTTTTGATGTGATGCATGTCATTGATGTTGGGAGAGTTGAACTAGATGCATACTGAATAATGTGTCTAGGACTTGGTTCGATCAGTGGAAGGAGGGAAGATATAAGGATGCACCATGTTCGAGTTGGGATTGCTTTGAAGAAGCTTTCTTGGGGCGTTTCATTCCCCGAGAACTGAAAGAGGCAAAGGTACAAGATTTCCTTATATTGAAAAAGAACTCTTTGAGTGTGCATGAGTTTGTGTTGAATTTCACCCAGCTTTCTTGCATGCTCCTTAAATGGTTGAGGATATGAGGAGCAAAATTAGCTTGTTTCTTGAAGGCTTGGGTCGTGCTTCAAGCAAGGTGGGCAAAGCTGCAATGCTAATAGACAACATGGATATATCCAGGTTGATGGTTTATGTGCAGAAGGTTGAAGAGGAGAAGATGAGGAACGGACAAGAGTATATGAACAAGAAAGACAAGACTAGTAATGTGTTTGGAGAACAGAAAGGTGGTTCGAATCCACCATAATTCCAGATAACCTGCATAATCATCTACTAGTGCTCCTGCATGTAGAAATAGAGGCGAGTATAATGGCCAGAATTCGCAAAACTTCAAGGCTATACCAACACAGTCCCAAGGTAGTATGGCACAAGGAGGTAGTTGGGCTCATGCATATGGTAGGTGTGGAAGGAACAACGTCAGTAAGTGTCATGAATGTCAGTCAGGTTGCTTCAAGTGCGTTCAAGAGGGTTACTTCATGAAAGAGTGTCTTAAGAACAAGCAGGGTGGTGGAAATTAGGGCAATAAAGCATAATCTTCATAAGCTGCTCCACCAGAAAGGGTGGCACCTAGAGGAGCTACTTTCAGCACTGGCAGAGGAGTAAATTGCATTTATACAATCACTAGCCACCAAGAGCAAGATAACTTTCCGAATGTTGTGACAAGAACACCATGGTTGACCTAGTGGAGTTAAACATGGTAGATTTTTATGTCATTCTAGGATGGAATAGATGCATACATGTTATACATCAATAGATTATATAAATCGAGTTGTTAAGTTTCATATTGCTAATGAGATACCCATAGAGTGGAGTAGTAGTTCAGCAGTGCCTAAGGGTCATTTTATTTTGTACCTTAAGGCGAGGAATTTAGTTTCAAAGGGATGTATCTATCACTTAGTCTGATTTAATGACTCAATTGTTGAGGTACCTTTCCTTCAGTCGATTTTGTATAGTAAAGGAGTTTCCAGAAGTTTTTCTTGATGATCAACCCAGATTCCCTCCAGAGAGAGAAATAGACTTCGCATAGACATAATTCCAAATACTTGTCCTATCTCTATTCTCCCATATAAAATGGCACCGACAGAGTTAAAGGAATTGAAAGAACACATGAAATACCTGTTATATAAAGGTTCCATTCAACCAAGTCTCACTCTAAGTATCCTTTTTCCAAGGATAGATGATCTCTTCAATCAACTTTAGGGTGCCACATGTTTCTCGAAAATTGATGTAGATCTAGCTACCATCAGTTAAAATTTAGGGATTGTGACATCTCAAAGAAAACTTTTAGAACCAGATACAAGCATCATGAGTTTTTGGTTATGTCTTTTGGGTTGACCAATGCACCAGCAACGTTTATGGATATTCTGAACAGAGTCATCAAGACTTATTTAGATATATTTGGTATGTGTCTTCATTAATGGCATACTAATCTATTCAAGGAATGAAGAAGATCGCTAGTCACCTCAAAATAGTACTTCAGACTTTGAAAGAAAAGGAGTTGTATGCCAAGTTCTACAAGTGTGAGTTTTGGCTTAAGTCTATAACATTCTTGAGCCACATAGTTTCTGATGATGGGACTAAAGTTTATACCCAAAATATAAAAGCAATTCAGAGTTGGCCTAGAACCACGTCTCCAACTGATATTAGGAGTTTCTTGGGTTTGGCTGACTACTATAGCAGGTTTGTTGAGGGGTTTTCATATATCTCGTCTCCTTTGACCAAGTTGACTCAGAAGACATTTAAGTTTCAATGGTCTGAAGCTTGTAACAAAAGCTTTTAATAATTGAAAAAAGGTTGACTACTGGACCAATTTTGACCATACCAGAGGGTACTCAAGGTTTTGTGGTGTACTGTGATGCATCTAGAGTTAGGTTAGGTTGTGTGTTATTGCAGAATTGCAAAGTTATAGCTTATTCCTCCAGACAGTTGAAGGTTCATGGGAGGACTTACCCAACCCATGACTTGGAGTTTGTTGTTGTAGTATTCCCTTGAAGATATGACGTCACTACTTGTACGATATTCATGTTAATATATTCACTGATCACAAGAGCCTACAATATGCGTTCACCAAGAGGGAGATCAATCTCAAACATAAGAGATGGTTAGAATTACTCAAATTATGACAGAGTGTTCTTTACCACCCATATAAGGTTATTGTGGTTGTTAATGCTTTAATCAGGTTATTCATGGGGTGTACCCATGTTGAGGAAGAAAATAGAGAATTAGCCAAAGATGTGTCCAGACTCGCACACATGGGAGTCAGACTTAATTCCACTGAAGGATGGATAGTGGTGACCAATGGGGATGAATTATCACTACTGTCAGAGGTGAAAGAAAATCAAGACCAAGACCCCATTTTGCTTTATTTGAAGACAAATTTTGAGTATTAGATTTTGAACAAGGGGAGATGGAGTGCTGAAGTATTAAGGTAGATTGAGTATACCTAGGGTGGAGGGAATCCAAGAGATCATGGACGAAGCTCATAGATCCAGATATTTCATCCATCCGGGTTCCACAAAGATGTACCGTTATTTGAGAGAGGTATATTGAAGGGAAGGTATGAATAAGGACATTACTGACTTTGTTGCCAAGTTCCCAAATTTCCACAACTGAAAGTAGGACATCAAAGACCTGGAGGGTTGGCTCGGAGTATATAACTTTTGTAATGGAAGTGGGAGATGATTAATATGGACTTCATCATAGGCTTGCTAAGGTCTCGCAGTCAACATGATTCGATTTGGGTGATTGTCGATAGGATGATAAAGTCAGGACACTTTTTTTCCGGTAAAGACTACTTATTCGACATAAGATTATGCAAAGTTATATATTCAAGAGGTCATGAGATTTCATGGAGTACCAATGTCGATCATTTGAGATAGAGGTAGAAAATTTACTGCTCAGTTCTAGAAGTCTTTCTAGAAAGGTTTGAGTTCAAAGGTGAACTTAAGAACTATTTTTCATCCTCAGATGGATGGACAAGCAGAGCGTACTATCCATATGTTAGAAGACATGTTGAGGTCTTATGTGATTGATTTCAAGAGGAATTGGGATGATCCCCTACCTCTCACTTATTTTGCTTACAACAACATTTACCATTCAAATATCCAAATGGCTCCATATGAAGATATTTATGGGACAAGATGCATATCTCTTATTAGGTGGTTCGAAGTTGGTGAAGCAAGGTTAATAGGACCATATCTAGTTGACCAAGCCATGAGAAGGTTAATCTGATTCAATAGAGATTGAAAACGTCACAGAGTTGTCGAAATTCCTACACAGATGTTAGGAGAAGGTCGTTGGAGTTTGAAGTAGATGATTGGGTATATCTGAAAGTTTCACCTATGAAGTGTGTTATGAGGTTTGGTTAGAAAGGGAAACTTAGTTCTCGGTATATTCAACCTTACAGAATATCCAAGAGAATTTGCAATGTAGCTTATGAGTTGGAGCTACAACAAGAGTTAGCAGCGGTTCATCCGGCATTTCATATATCCATGTTGAAGAATTGCATAGGTGATCCTTCATTGATTGTACCAACTGAAAATGTTGGGATTAAGAATAGCCTATCCAATGAGGAGATTCCGGTTCATATTTTAGACCGCCAAGTTCACAAGTTGAGAACAAAGGAGGTTGCATCAGTCAAGGTCCTTTGGAGGAACCAATTCGTTGAAGAAGCGACTTGGGAAGCTAATGATGATTTGAAGAAGAAATATCAACGTATCTTTGAATCCGTAGAGAATGCATATCAAGGTACTAATTCTCTTCTTAGTACTTTATAATCCATTATTAAGAATGTTGTTACTTGCTTTTGATTGATAAGTGTTCAACTTGAGGTTGTCATTCTAAGCTTAGTGAAAGAAATCTCATCGGAGGAGGAATGTTCCTAAGGGGGAGATATTGTAACATATGTAACTCAATTTAGCTAGGAATAAGATAAGAAACAAAAAATAATCACTTCTGAAAAGAAAGGGGAAAATCTGGAAATGTTTATAAGTTTAAGAAGTGAGTTATGGTCATTTTCAAACGACTATAACTTTGAGGTCAGGATGAGTTAGAGGTAGTTATTGATATGGTTGGAAATCCCTTGGAGATATATTTCCAATGCCAATACGTTTGCGCATTTTCGATATCATATGAGGGAGATATCCGTATCAGAAGTTGGGCTGTTGAAGTGAGGAAAGTCAAATTCCAGATTTAAGTAAGGGCAAACTTGTCTTTTGACCAATTTTTTTTCTAATTCATTCAAAGGGTTTATTAGGGGTAAAAATAAGCCTTAAGTTATCTTTGAAAATCAATTCACGTTTAGGGCTTGAAGAAGAGAGAAGAAAAGAACGAAAAGGGAGAAAGATAAAGGTTTCGCCAAAAACGCGAAGGAATTTCGAGTGGGATTCGTCGGGGGTGATCCCTATTAAGTTACATGAGATATTTTATGTTGGGTTAATTCGGTCGCACACCAATCTTGTTTCAATTAAGTGGTTTTAGAATTATTTATATTATTAGAAGTGAATTCTTGATGAATCTTTTTGAATCCCTATTTGGCCATTCGTAGTTTTTGATGTTGTTTTCAAGTTATATATGTTGGGTTTTGAAGATTTTGATGATTCTAAGGGTTTGGGAAAAGAACTAGGGAGATTTAGGGGATTCAGCATTGAAAACCAAAGAGAGAAGTTCGTCATCCACACCTAGGCAACAGCAGGCACAGCGCGCCCAATTTGCGTTAGAAGGCCTGAGGTGGTGCACCTGCAGTGCGCCAGGATGAGGCCTCAGACCAACTAGTCTGTACGGTGCACCCCGAACGTGTTTGGATCAGCATTGTTCGCCTAGTTTTTGTAGTTTAGCCTTTTCAGTCCTTTTAATGTACTTTAACACTTTCCAATGATTCTAATTACTTCAAATGATTGCTTAACACCTAGAAATCATCAAAGAACTCAAATCATAACCTTTAATACATTTTCGAATTCAAGGAAAGCTAATATCAAAGGCAAATAAGTTAAGAGTCAAGTCTAAAGTTAAGAAGTTAGTCCAAAACAAACTTCTTAAAGGCTTTCAAGAGTCTTTAGTAAACGCTTTAACTTCGTTGTAAGGCTCAAGTTAAAGTAAAGAGTAAAAAGTTAAAGTCTTTCCATCAAAATCAATATGAGGGAACTAAGTATTCCCTAATCGTTGAGTATAAACTAAAGTTTTCAAGTTGAGCAAAAAATAATGAGTTGAGCTCATTTCTCAAAGGTTATTAGGGAACTAAGTATTCCTTAAAATATTATAAATATTTTCACATTTAAGTTAAGAGGAAACTGGTATTTCCCAAAAGAGATTTGAATAAGAAAGGGGAACATTGATTCAAAGAGAGCTTCCTAAATCTAAGTGTTGAGCAATATTCTTAACCCAAAGAAAGGAAGTGATTTTTAAAAGCATGAGCTAAAGTATATATTGGGAGTAGTATTGAGCAGTGATGTGGGGTTGAGAGTTCATATTAATTCAAGTCTCCTTCAAAATCATGTAGCCATCATGGGTATTAACAGGTCATACTTTTTAGATTATCATGTAAGTTAAGCTATTGGATCCACTACGTTAAGTAAGGTCCTATAATGATGGCAAGGTATAGGATGACCGTTGGCAGTGTGAGGTAAAATGTTGTACCATCACTTAGGCTCATAGTGATGGTTTTTTGTTAGAGAATCTCCCATGAAAGTTATAGTACTTTAAATGAGTAAATTTAAGCTCGTTATTGTTTTTATTTTGGATGAACTAATATTGTTTCAGTTGAGTATCCATGAGTTGCCCAGAGTTAAGGTAAGTGTTTCTTTCTTATTCCTTTTCAAGCTTAACTTATTGTTTAGCATTCCAATTCGGATACTCGTGCATTCAATGTATTGATGTTAGTTAGCCTGCATCATCTTATGATGTAGACGCAGGTAACCAGGATCAACATTCAGCGCCTCTTTGATCCATTTTGAGCACTCAGAGTCCGCTGTGAACCTCCTTTTACGGAGGACTCTTTTATTTCTTTCTAGTATTTCCATTTATAGAATATTATGGGGGTTTTCCCAACATTCGCCTTAGTATTATATAGTCTTCATAGAACAGATAGTCAGTCAGATAGTTTAGTTTGAGTCTCCTCTTTATTTAAAGATATTTTATCATGAGACTTCTGTGTCATTTTGGCCAAGATATTTTATATTAAGTAATTCTTTTGAGAATGTTTTCTTGTTGTATGATAAGTTATGTTTTCTGATGAGTTAAGTTAGTCAGACCAAAAGTTCACTCAAGGCAAACAATGGTCATTGGGTGTCGTCCACGTCCAAGGTGTAGGCTCGGGGCGTGACAATTATTTTTTTGATTTGAGATAATTACTCAAAACTCAACTTAAAATCTCTATTGCAATCTATGTTCCCTTTTTCTAGATCAAAAACTGTTTTTGAAAATCTCAGTTTCTTCTTATCTTAAATTTGAAATAAACTTCTTTGGGAATACTTAGTCCCCATATACTTTTAAAGAAAAAGACTTCAACTGTACTCTTTACTCTTTACTAGAACTCAAAACTTAAGTCTTTAAAATAAAGTTTAAGCATTTGTAAAAGACTTCTTAAAATGAGATTCATGCCGAATTATGGACGTGCACGACACAATGTAAGGTTTTCAATAATTATAGATAGTACTCAATACACAAGACGTAGAACTTGAAGACTACTCCTCTCAAAGGTACGCAACTGATGGCACTACAAGAAAGTGGAGATACAACGACATTTTGTAAATGTGGTATTATGATCTTTAAAAGTCACAAATTTATTTACCGATATTTATTTTACATTTGGATCAAATGTCATAAATTTTAGTGTCGAGAATTTTTCTAACATTTAGGTAAATGTTGAAAAGAATATGTGACATTTATTTGGTGACATTTTGGTAAATGTTGAAAAAAAATTCTTCATTTACTTTGCAACATATATGTAAATGTTTGTAAGATTATTATGAAATTTATTTTTTGACATATTTGAATGTCGATGAGAAATATATGACATTTATTTTTGACATTTAGGTGAATATCAGTATGAGATATGTGACATTTATTTTCGATATTTAGGTAAATGTCAGTATGAGATACATGATATGTATTTTTGACATTTAGGTAAATGTCGGTATTATATATGTATGACATTTATTTTCGATAATTAGATAAATGTTGATTTGTGATATATGACATTTATTTTTGACATTTATGTAAATGTCAATATGAAATATATGACATTTATTTTAACATTTAAGTAAATGTCTATATGAGATATATGACATTTTTTTCGACATTTATGAAATGTCACTTACAGTTTATGCCATTTAGATTAAGTGTTGGTAAAACAGATTTCAAGACACTTACCTGTAACATTTATAAAATGTCACATTGAAATTTCTGACACTTTAGTTAATGTCAACAAATTTTATTATTGAATGTCATAAAAATGTGACATTGCTAAATGTCATATTGATATTCTAATGTCACAATCAAATTTCTTAAACATCCCAGAAAAATCTACATATCGTTTCTCTCAAGACACAAATACATACAACCAATATGTGCATTCAAAATTATCTTCTTCAAGATAAGCAAGAAATATTATATAAAGCAAATATTTTCTAATATTATAATAAAAGAACAAAAGAGCAATATAATAAATTTTCTGTAATAGTAAACAATATCAAAAGAAATTATCTTTTCTATCTGAAGTAAAATTGAGATCTAACTAAATGAATAATCTCAACATAAAATCAACTAATTAAAACCTAATTCAAATGGAATTAAAATCTCCAGTAAATTTGCAATAAATCATTATGAAGTCACCAATCCAAAAGCGAGCATGTTAAAGTCGATACTTTAACTCAATTTCCTAAAAAATTCTGCACAAAAAATGCACATAAGAAACTTTATAACTATATAATAATAGAAATTAGATCCCTATTAACTAGAAGAATTTGGGATATAAAAAATGACTAATTGAATATTTTTAAAAACACAAATATTAAAGAACTGATGCAAAAACAGTATATACATGAAATTTTCCTCCTTTTGAAAGAAAAGAAAGATCTTGTATTTTTATTCAAACATACACACATCTTTTCATTTGTGCCAACTATGATAGTTTCAGTCTTCTTGATCATGTTAGCTTGAGAAAAAATAATAAATTTATTATTTTGATACTTTACGAAATGCAAAACTTAACATTTCACTATGTACCAACTTTTCTAGAAGGAAAATAAAAAAAGAAGATACATGATTACTTCAATAAAACAAACATCTGGTGCTGGGACAAAGATACAAACATCTTATAATGCAACAAACAATGTGATCACATTAATATGCATTCACATTCTGTATGTTATTGTTTATTGTAAGAACTCATCTTACAATAAGCTAAAAACTCCAACACACAGAATATATATCACACAATAAACATACAAGACCTTAAGAGAGAAATTATTTTCTTTTCCAGAAGGAAATGACCCTAAAGGTAAGCTCACCCAATCCATGAATAAGTCAACATCCATAAATATATGTTCTTTTCTAGAATATAAATGAGGAAGGAAAAAGGGACAGTGTAGATTAAGATATAATGACTTCATATATATTATTGAAATGTGAAGGAATAGTCACAAGGTAAAGCGGTAGCGTCGATATTATGCTTTAATTTCAACATCTAGTGTTGATATTAAAATATAATTCTAACAACTAAATTCACAAACTAAACCACATTATTTATTTGAATTTTTTTAATGACTAACCAACTTTAACGCTAACTAGTTTTAACTTAATTCCAATAACTAAATCCACCAACTTAACTTCATTATCTATTTTAACTTATTTAAACAACTAAAGAACTTTACCTCTAACTAGTTTTGATTTAATTCCAACTACTAAATCCATCACTAAACCACAATATCTTAAATAATAAGTCAAACTAGCTAGGGATTAATTAAACTTCCTTTGAACTTATTTCGACAACGAAACAAGTCACAACTAAATTTAAAGGTAAGTGTCAACACTAAATGGATCAACTAGTGTTGGTACTTATGCTTAACAACCACATTATTCCTAAGTTAAAGCATTATATCAACATTAGATGCAAGAAAATCAATTTTGTCAAAAAATTTAATTTTGTCGTCAATAGGATCAACTAGTATTGGTAAAATTATGCTTAACAAACACATTATTCCTAAATTAAAGCTTAATATCAACATTAGATGGACATAAATCGATCGTGAAATAAAATCAATTATATCATCAATAGGATCAACTAGTGTTGATACTTATGCTTAACAAACACATCATTTCAAAATTAGAGCTTAATATCAACACTAGATGAACACAAATCGATCTTGCAGAAAAAATCGATTTTATCACCAATAGGATTAACTAGTGATGGTACTTATGCTTAACAAACACATTATTCATAAATTAAAGATTAATATCAACACTGGATGGACACAATCCAATTTTGCGAGAAAATCAATTTTGTCCTCAATAGGATCAACTAGTGTTGGTACTTATGCTTAACAAACACATTATTTCTAAATTAAAGTTAAATATCAACACTAGATGGACACAAACGATCTTGCGGGAAGATCAATTTTGTCATCAATAGGATTAACTAGTGGTGGTACTTATGCTTAACAAACACATTATTCATAAATTAAAGCTTAATATCAACACTAGATGGACAAAAATTGATTTTGCGAGAAAATCAATTTTGTCATCAATAGGATCAACCAGAGTTGGTACACTTATACTTAACAAACACATTATTCCTAAATTAAAGCTTAATATCACCATTAGATGGACACAAATCGATCTCGCAAGAAAAATAATTTTTTCATCAATAGGGATCAACTAGTGTAGGTACTTATGCTAAGCAAATATATTATTTCCAAATTAAAGATTCATATCACACACAAATCAATTTTACAAGAAAATGACCAAAGTGAACAATCACCAATGAATGAGGTCCCATTGAATCATTACCACCAAAGAAAACAATCGCCAATGTAAGCTGCACAGTTGCATCCTGGAAGAAGAAAAACACCACTTAAAGAAGTCAAAAGTTAGTATATAAGAGATGTTAGATGTCCTGATGAGATATCTTTATGAAAAAATAAGCAGGTTTCTACAAGATATTCTCAATTCTAAAAATCTCTCCACAATGAATAATTAAGAAGATATTCATAATTTTCTAATAGCACTACAAGAAATCTGATATATTGTGGTGTCAAAAGTCACTACAAAAAGTCACTGCTAAACACATAATGGTGACCTTATGGTCGTGACAAGTACTTCCATAACTAAATGTTATTAGTGACGACAATTGTTGTCGCCATAAAAAGTTCATATATAGTGGCGACATAATCGCCTCTAAAGGTAAATAAATATCCGCGTGACATTTAAAGGCAACTTGTTTCCACCACTATAACTATTATAGTTTTAGTAAAAAGTAACTTCGCCACAATAACTGAATATTAGTGACGACCTTAGTCTCCACAAATACCCTTTTTGTTTTGAAAAAAAAAATATGCGGCCACAATATTGTAATTATACTTGAACAAATGTATTACACAAGTCAACAACCTATTGAAAATAAAAGTGACAAAAGTAGAGATGTTTCTCAAACAATGATACTGGAAACTTTCATAACTCATAGCATAGAGTAATTGTGCATCCACATGAAAAGCACATAAAACATAAAAAAAGATGTTCCTTGTCTAAAATAAGTTTCACCTTGAATGTAAGTAATTAACAACCTCTTAGCCCCTCAGCATGTGTTACTCCTTTAAATTGTTCCATAAAAAGGTGCATACTTCGAGGGGAACAGTTAGTACCTACAAAAAAATTCAAGAACTACTACCAGACCATACTTTTAAAACATGAATAACATATCTCCAACCATTCAAGGTACACCTGCTACTGCTTCTAACAACATTGCACGACAATCATATTTTTTCTACGATACAAATCAGAGATTACAATCGATGACGATAAGAAGGTATTTGATATAAAAGCAACTCAAGGATTAATGTTGTAGTGTCT
Source organism: Solanum corneliomulleri (assembly GCA_027704805.1). NCBI lineage: Eukaryota > Viridiplantae > Streptophyta > Magnoliopsida > Solanales > Solanaceae > Solanum > Solanum corneliomulleri. The sequence goes on from JAKWIY010003061.1 coordinate 31,572,808, forward strand.
GTGAAGCAATAACTTCAATAATATGTGAATCACTTCTTCTATACATATCAAATTATATATTCATCCTAGTATACTAAGCACGAATCTCTCTTATTTTAGAAATGACAGCTTACGAACACAACTATATGGATGGTACTCTATGCAATAAAAGGTGTATATCAATGATTGAATGAAATGGTAGCAGAGGAATTTGCATCATTTTGTTGGGTTAAATGATATCTGATTATAATTGCTATGTGTCTTCTTTAGGCTTAAATTTGCTTCTAATTGTGTACGTGTCATTTTAAGATGCAATTGAACACAAATCTAGCTCTTAATTTTTTTTACCAGTTTCATCTTATTCCAACCTATTTCTATCTTTAATCAGTTCATGAATTCATTGATTTTTTTTGTTTAGTTAGTGTTTCATAGGATTTCAAATTTTATACAATTTACTGAACTTGGTTATTCTCTATATTTTGCTATTCTTATTTTGCTTAGGATCATCCATTTTTCAATCTGATCTATTATGTATATAATTAAATATTTAATGTTATTGATATTTGTAGCCCCCTAAGCTGCTTGATGATATCCGTATAAGGTATTTAGTATAAGTTACCAACACAATGGTTGCATATGACTTACAATTTAATGAATGAACTTCTATATGTAGCACTCGCTAAAATTTCAAGCCAATCAAGAATTCATCATTCAAATCCCTAACAAGAAAACAAAAGGAAAATGCATTTTCTGAATTTTCAGCGTTAATTCTTCCCATTCTATTTTATAGTGTATTTTCAATTCCATCTTCAACTGAAAAATAGACAATTACAAGATAACATAGAAAATTACAAAGCTTTGACAGGCTTTTTTTTCCTGGCATATTTAATATTCACAATCTGCTTTGGTACAAATATTTTTATGATTACTTGATTTGGTTATGTAGATCAATGTGTCGAAATCAATACAACTCTTTGGAATTGGAACCTTATCTTCACGGGGTACAACTCATTATTTATATGCAATAAGATTAGATTTTTTTTTCCGCAGATTTCACTTCTATGTCTCAAGACATGTTATTTCACCGTGCTATGTTTGTCATTGTTGCTTGGTTGTTTATAAAATTCATGATATTAACAACTAGAGAAAAGCTAATGTGGAATATATTATTCAAAAAAAGAAAAATGTTGTATTAAATGTTACTAATTTTTATCTTATTTTCTCGGTGTTTGCATGGGAAACTTGAATTAATAACTAAAAACTATTATATGCATCTTCATACCCACAAGAGCACAAATCAAGTTAAAGCATAGAAATCCTTTAGATTGGTTGTTGGAATTTGGAAGAATACAGTTATATTTTCCAGAACAGATTGTAAGGAACAAATTTATACTATACCTATGTATAGAAAATTCTGGACTATGGATAGTATACATTTTTATTTCAATTATAGGGTCAGCTACACATTTACTTACTCAATTACTTTTGAAAGAATTTTTTTTAAAGTGTTTTATATATTGGCTCGTGCTTCACCGTCTAGCCTATGTACAAGTGGGAGTTAAAAGGGGACTAACATAACAATACAAATTGTACAACAAGCTAAGAACTGTATGTGTACTGAAAAGTTGTACTGTTATACTTCGTAATTATGTATATGGAAAATCACTAAGATGTTCATCCATATTAATTATTACATTATATATTTGAGTATGTATTACACGTGTTTGTTACTCCATTAATTAACTTTTTCTCGGTTTCAATGTTGGTTCCAAAGGTTCACTGTGGAAGCTCTATCGACAAGTCAGTTTCCTCCATATTTTGAATTGAAATTAGGAGATGAGGAGAAACTTCCATGAATTTCCGAGATCCATGTTTGGGTTTGGCTCCCCCTGAATCGAGTACACCTGAATGGATCCCCCTGAATGGAGTGCCTATCTTCTAGACAGTAGCATAATAGTCTCCCCCTTTGACATAATCAAACAGGTAAACAGACAAACAGAGCAGTCTAGATATAATAAGGATAACCAATAGGAAGGCTATGCACCTTCAATATACAGTCAAGGTTAAAACAGGGACATAACCCTGCATAAGAAGTCCATAACAAAAAGCAAAAGAGGATGGTCATCAACAGATTAGCGCTTGGAACCCCAAAAGTACTTCAGAGAGTTAATGACTCTCTCACTTAAGGAGTTGTAAGAGCGTCCACATTCCTGGAGAGACTGGAGTAGGAGTTCTAAACTGAGATGGCCAGTTCGTTGTTGGAAGAGTCGACTCCCCCTTTCAGTAAGTCGACTAGCCGGATAAGTTTGTTGACAGTAGCAATACCCTCCTGCTTAATACCTGTCATTAAAATACGAAGCTCACCGATATCTGTGCTGGTATCCTTATGGAGGCGAAATACCTTTTCAACGGCATCATGAAGAGTCTAGTCTTAAAAAATGTCAAGGTTTTACATATGCAGAAAAACTGATATTGCCGAATGAAGAATTATAATAATGGAATCCTCGTCTTAACATTAAATGATACAAACTAGTGCTTGATTTCAAAGAGGAAACCAAAATTTGAACAACCCATTTTAAACAAAAGAAACAGATTGTTTTGCCTGCTTAAAAATATCAAATTCAATTCCAAAAAACATGCTAAACAAGACATAATATTTATGTTGAAACCTCTTAGAAGATTAATATTAGATATAGACAAATCAATGATGTACTCTATTCCTTCCTTTGTCTCATGATGGATTATTGTCATTTCCACAGTAAGATAAGCTACATATTAACATATTTTTCCTTTAAAGAAACTCAAAATATGATGTAATTACAATAGCTACAGCTACAAGAATATGAGTGATCACCAATGACTATCAAGCTAAACATTGACAATGACACTTGTTTAAAACAACAACAAAGAGATGTGGAAACAAACTTAAAATAACATAAGCATTTGAAATATATTTTACACATGGTAAAATCTTTAACAAACAATCACCGATAATACTCAACTTTATAAGAGTAAAATACAAGCACAAGTAAAACTTTTATGTTTTAAATGCAGATTTAATAAGAAAAGAAAAATTGCAATGTTTTTTTAACGGCAAGTTGGTCTTCTTAAGAACTAGAACAATATTGTCTTAGAAGTGAGAATTTCAAATTTAAGAACAATTAAATCAACTTCATTTTAAAAACATCTTGAATAAATTTCCAGATGACCTTGTTAAATAAAGGGGAGAAATTGAACGTAGAACTAAACATCTCAAAAGAAAATAAAATTAAAGACGAGAAACAAATTTGAGTCCGAAAAAGAAGAAAGCAGGTTTGAATAAGAGGCTAAAATTGTCACAAAATTAACCCAATATGAGGTGAATATATGGCTTAGGAAGAATCTTATATTTTAAAGAAAAATGAAAGTTAAAGGGACAAACACCTATTTGTAGCCTCAGAACTTTAAATACCAAACATGTTAAACCTTAAAGTATTAGCCAAACAACAATGACTTAATATTTAATCTACATGCAGAACGGAAAGTGACAATTTGATCATACTTAGCTCTATTTTCTAATAAAGAAGGCAAGCGTAAAGTTTTCATTTCTTAAAAATGATTTTGTTTGACCTACAACTACTGCTAACATAGGAATACAATAGGCTAAAGAAAGGAAAACAAAGGAAAAACATATTAATAGCAAACCTAGTGCTTTCATAAAAAGGAAAATTGGTTATATAACTCAAACAAGATTATAATTAATTTAATCTACATGAAATGGAAACTGAGTAGAAATGAACGTAATAACACTAAAACAGGGGTAACATTACTTATGTAACTCAAACAACGATTAAACTAAACTAAAGTATGCTAATTTAGAAATGTATAATACGCAGAACTAAAACTACAAAGACAAGATGTAAATTACACATAAATAGTAGTGAAACAATGGAATCATGAAACTTACACTATTATAATACTGAAATATAAACAAACAATATATAAGTAAAAGAAATGGAAAAGGGGATAAGATTACTGTTACAATCCGATTTCGAAAACTAAAGGTTTGGAAGCTCTTTTCTTTGGCAAATTTATTGATTTTGGAAAAATTCCAATCTTAGGAACCACCACAAAACCGTTTTAAAAGGGTAATTTTTTAAAGAAAACATTTAAATAAAACAGAGTCGCGTAAGGGTTCAAATAATTCTCTAAGAAAGTGTTTAGGCATCTTAGAGAATCCGCTAACACGCGGTTAACCAACGGATATAAAAATTGAATAATTTGTAAAGAAAAATGTCACGCCTCGAGCCTACACCCTGGGCGGGATCGACACTCGAAGACCATTATTGGCCCTCAAGCGAACCCCTGGCCTGACTACTTAAATCAGCGGAAGACAAAACCTCAACTGTGACACGAGTAAAACATAATAAAAGGGAAATACGACATGTCATAACTTTGGCCGAAATAACACTTGAGTCTTAATAACTGAAAACAACTCCAAACTGAAATACTTTAGTCTACGAAGCCTCTAAACTGTCTAGAGAGGGATGTTGGGACAGACCCCGCAATATCCTAAAAGCTAAGCTAATATAGAAATGAAAAGAATGTCCTCCAGAATGAAAGGAGGCTCACCACAAACTTTGAAGTTGTATCTGGAATCAACAAAGCGCTGTGTGCTGATTCTAGGTACCTGCATCTGCATCATGAAACGATCCAGGCCAACTAGCATCGGTACATTGAATGTACGAGTATGCGAGTTGGAGAGCTAAACAACAACTTAAGCTTGAGGGGATTAGATGAACTTACCTTGGCTCTGCTCAACTCAAGAGTATACTTTACTCAAATATATACATAAAAAGCAATTTAAATCACATGCAAGATGTGTGTGTGTGTGTATATATATATATATATATATATATATACATATATGTGTGTGTGTGTGTGTGTAAAACTCAAAAAATAGTGAAAACAACTTAGTTCATAAAGGAAATGCAAACAAACTCAACTTTACTTATATAAGAAAGTAATATCGCCTCTGTGAGAGTTTCTCTAACCGACAACAATCGCTATGAGCCTAAGTGATGATACAACGTCTTACCTCACGTTTCAAGAGGACCATCCTACACCTTTCCATCGGTGTAAGACCTTAATCAACTTAGTGGATCCATTAGCTCTCCTTACGTGATCACCTAAAAAGTATGACACGTCAATTCCCATGTTGGCTACATGGTCTTAATGGAGACTTGAGTTAATATGAACTCTCAATCCCCATCGGTGCTCAATACTACTCCAAAAAATGTACTTTAGCTAATACTTTTGATAAAACTTCCTTCCTTTCGATTGAGATAATTGACTCAACCCATTGCCTTTAAAAAGATCCTTTTGCAATCAATGTTCCCCTTTTAGTTCAAAACTCTTTTGGATCTTCTAGTTCTCCTCTTTATTCAAATGTGAAACATTTGTAAACCTCTAGGGGATACTTAGTTCTCTTATATCTTTTTGAGAAATGAACTCAACTCTTGCTCTTTACTTTACTAGAAACTTTAACTCTTAAGAAATACTTAGTTCCATTATAACTTTTGAGAAATGAACTCAACTCTTTACTTGACTTGAACTTTAAGTCTTTAAAACAAAGTGAAAACACTTGTGAAAGACTTCAGAAAACTATACCTTGCCTTGCTTCTTAACTTCGAGACTTGGCTCTTAACTTCTTTGATTTTGATCTTGCTTTCCTTTAATTGAATCATGGATTCAAGGATCATGATCTCATGTTTATGGATGATTTCATGATGTTTAGATGTACCTTATAGTGTTGGAAACAACTAGGAATGAGGGTACATATCTACTAGCCTACTCTATGACTGGCTCATTTAGAATCTGGAACTTGACAACTCGAGTTCAGCAATCTATTGGTGCATAATAGGCATGGAGCCAGTCCATACCTAGAATGACGTCAAAATCCATTATGTCTAACTCTATTAAATCAGCCATGGTACTCTTGTTGTCGATGGAAACATAAAAATCACGATAGACTCTTTCCACTAGAATAGACTCCCCAACAGGTGTAGAAACACAGAAAGATTCACAAAGCTTTTCAGGGATAATTTCAAACTGATTTACAACATAAGGAGTTACAAAGGATAAACTTCTACTGGGTCTAATAAAGCATACACATCAAAAGTAAAGACTTTCATCACACCCGTGAAAACATCCGGAGAGTTCTCTTGCTCTTGGCGGCTACTGATTACATAGAGGCGATTAGCCCCTCTGCCGGTACCAGAAGTAGCTCATTAGGTGCAGCCCTGTTTGGTGGAGCAACTGATGAAGGATTTTCACCACCTTGCTTATTATTAGAGCATTCTCTCATGAAGTGACTCGCTTGACCACACTTGAGGCAACCTGTCTGCCATCACGACATTTGCCAGGGTGGATTCTACCACATTTTCTACATGCAAAACTCCCATTACCACCTTGTGTCACGCTACCTTGAGATTAGGCCGGTCTAGCCTTGAAGTGCAGTGAATTGTGACCGCTATACTCAACTCGGTTTCAGGGTGCAGGTGCACTAGCAGATGATAGTGCATGCCCCTTTGATTTTTGGAATTGTGGTCAGCTCAAACCACCTTTCTGTTGGCCAAACTCATTCTCAGCCTTTGCCTTCTTGTTTCAGTGCTCTTTTCTATCTTCACCTTCTCTTCTTCAACTTGTTGAACGTATACCATCAACCTGGATATATTTATACATGTCACCTATCAACATGGAGGCCCTACCTTCCTTGCTTGAAGCACGACCCAACCCTGCAACAAACAGACTCATTCTGCCGCTCATGTCTTTCACCATCTCCGAAGCATAGCGAGATAACTGGGTGAACTTCAACTCATATTTATGAACACTCATGGAGTCCTGTTTCAGAGTAAGGAACTCTTTTACCTTGGCTTCCTTCAGTTCACGAGGAAAAAACCTCCCCAAGAAAGCTTCCTCGAAGCAAGCCCAACTTGGATGTGGTGCATCCTCAGCCCTACCATCTTTCCATTCATGTTCCGGCCACACCTTTCAGTTGGTATGCAGCCAATTCAACCCTCTCACATCGACCACATGCATTACCTCATACACATTCTTCAACTCCTCTATGAAGTTCGTCGGATCTTCAGTAGTGTTTGATCCGGTGAAACTAAGGGGATTCGTTCTCAGAAGCTCAAGAACTCTTGAGGTATCAGCTCCTTCTTGTCGAGTTGCTCTCTGTTGCCCAACCTTGTTGATCACAACCTGACTTAAAATCCGGATAGCTTCCTGAAATTCCGCATTGGTAACCACTCCTTGGGATTGCACCTCTGGTGCATTTGGAACCTCTCGTTCCTCAACATTTCTTCGTGGTCGACCGCTATATATGTGTGTGTGTGTGTGTGTAAAACTCATAAAATAGTGAAAACAACTTAGTTCATAAAGGAAATGCAAACAAACTCAACTTTACTTGTCTAAGAAAGTAATATCGCCTCTATGAGAGTTTCTCTAACCGACAACAATCACTATGAGCCTAAGTAATGATACAACGTCTTATCTCACGTTTCAAGAGGACCATCCTACACCTTTCCATCGGTTTAGGACCTTACTCAACTTAGTGGATCCACTAGCTCTCCTTACGTGATCATCTAAAAAGTATGACACGTCGATTCCTATGTTGACTACATAGTTTACATGGAGACTTGAGTTAATATGAACTCTCATCTCCACATCGGTGCTCAATACTACTCCCAAAAATGTAATTTATCTCATATTTTAAACAAAACTTCCTTCTTTTGGGTTTAGATAATTTCTTGAACCCATTAGCTTTAAAAACACCTTTTGGAATCAATGTTCCCGTTTTATTTAAAAACTCTTCTGGAACTTCCAGTTCCCCTCTTTACTCAAATGTGAAACATTTGTAAACATCTAGGCAATACTTAGTTCCCTTGTATCTTTTTTAGAAATGAACTCAACTCTTGTTCTTTACTTAACTTGAAACTTTAACTCTTAGGATTACTTAATTCCCTTATAGCTTTTGAGAAATGAACTCAACTCTTTACTTGACTTGACTTTTAAGTCTTTAAAACAAAGTGAAAGCATTTGTGAAAGACTTTAGAGAACTTTACCTTGCCTTGCTTCTAAACTTCTAGACTTGGCCCTTAACTTCTTTGATTTTGACCTTACTTTCCTTGAATTGAATTATGGATTCAAGGATCATATATCATGTTTATGGATGATTTCATGATGTTTAGATGTATCTTAGAGTGTTGAAAACAACTAAGAATGAGGGTACATATCTTAGGAACTAGTACGAAAAGCTAGGGAAAAATGGGGTCTCTAAGGGGTCCTGGCGCTTTGAGAGGCGCGGAGCACCATAGCCTGATGGACAAAGGCTATCCTCAGGCGCTCTGATAGGCGCGGCGCACCAGAGCCTGCGGACAGACTCTGCCCTTAGGGGTTTTCGGACTTTCTTCTTCGTTTTTCATCTCTAAACCTTCCCAAACTCCCGTGGATCCCACCCAAAAACTTAGGATCCCTAATTTATAACTTATTACCCAATGATTTAGACCCATCAGTCCTAAAAAACATGGATTACAACTAACAGCGATCAACAACAATCCAATCAAGAAGAATGTCAAACTTTCTTTCAAGATTCCAACCTCTAACATGAGTTAATTCATGACTTTGATTGATTTGAATGAAATTGGTGTGTGGGTGAAGTAACCCAACACAAAAGAGCCCACATACCTTGTTAGGGATCCCCGAGAAAAAAAAGACACTAAAAACTTGTTGGTGTTCCCTCTTCTTTTTTTCTTCTCTTTTGTTTTTTTTTTTTTTTTTGCTTTCAAAACCCTAGTCTATTTTCTAAGTGCGTAAACTGAACGGGATTAGTTTAGACCCCAACATATTACTCCATAATGAAATAATTAATTGGCTTAAGGAAAAGACCAAAACAACTAAATCCGATTTTGGAACTTTCCCTGCTCAACACCCCATCTTCCGATGGTCATATCTCCCTCATACGACCTCGGAAATTTGCAAACTTGGTGTTGTTGTAAAGATCTTCCAACGAGTTTTCCATCCATATAAAGAAATCACCCAAAAGCTTCCTGAGCTGGAAGTTATGGTCGTTTGAAAATAGCCAAAATCGACTTTTGAAATCTGTAAATTTTCCAGATTTTCCCATTTTTTTCCAAATTTGTTTCTCCTTGTTTTTTTCTTAGCTAAATTTAGTCTGTCTAGAATACGAGATGTTACAAAAAACCTCAAGATTACTTGGGAAAAAATCTTGTTTGAAACTTATATAAAAATTCTTGATACTTTTAAAAATCTCAAGAATAATATGAACTTTTATCCATAGTCATGTTTTGAACAATATAATTAATTAAAACTCATAAACATGAATTAGACCTTGTTTAACAACTATGAAAGGATATGTAAAATCCTTAAGTCATTCATATAAAGTCCTAAGTTAAATTAAAAGACAACTAATTTATTTTAAGAAACTTAACAACTTTATCCTATTCAAAAATTTAAACTAAATAGTTAATTCAAACTCATGAACATTGATTCAAAGCTTTTTAATAACTATGAAAGAACATAAAAGGTTCTCTACTCAATTTATAAGCTTAAATTAGCTAAGTTAAAAGAGTTTGAAAATTTGAAAAACTTCAAGTAGACAAGTAATGAAATAGAAAAGCCAATATAGAACCTCCAAAAGGATTCATCTAAGTTAAAGAAAAAGTTAACAAAAGTTAGCATTCACAATTAAAAAAAATAATGAGGAAATACAAGTAAACAAGGGCTGAAATTGTTGTGCTGTTGCTTCATCCGTTAGAGGCAGCAGCTGCTGCTGGTCATTTTAGTGGACTTTTGAGAATCCAAAAATTATTAATTTTCAGTCTTTTGAAGGCTGCTACTGCTTTGTTAATTATGGATTTTAACCCAAATTTTGCTCCTCATTTTAGCTCTTTGGAGCTACTGTTGCTGCTGGTTTTTGCGTCTCTACCCAATATATCATCTTTCTTTTCATAACTTGGCGGAGGTTGACTCAAGAAGAGGAATATGCAACTAGATGGGGAAGAATACACAGATTATATCTCCAATTATATGCACTCAAAGAGGGCAATCACCCATCATAGACGAGAGGGAACAACATCACAGCGCTAAAGACAAGCAGCCACATACTTAACATATTCATAAAGAACTTGCATAACAAAATTTTTTTAAAAAATGCAACCATTAACCTTTAAATCGAGGCAATAACATACTAACAAACTTCATAAAGAACTAGGAAAGAAAATAAAAATAAAATCACATTAAACAAGTTAAAATATAACTGAGTTGATTCTACACACGATAGAAAATATGTAGTATTAAGGCTAACACGACAGAGAGAGCTGGAAGCCGGTCCCAGCAAATGAACAAACTAACCATTTTGACTGAATCATCTTAAATTCATACTACGAACAAGATCTTATTTTAAAACAACAATCGATCTTTATCCAAATCAGCTCTTATAAGACCGGCTAAGGAAACCAATTTTTGATAAAAACATAGGTAAAATTCTAATACAGAAGACAACAAATTAAGGCAGAAAACAACAACTATATAACATGGATTTTGTCACATATATGTACATATTTATGAGCTTAACTAAGTAAATAATTACATTCACATCTATGAATCATAAGAAAACAACCATCAATAGAGCAAAATATTTTATAAACTCATTCAAAGTTGACTTAACTAAGAGATCAGGATAATGAAAACTTTTGGTGCCAATCACATAAACATCATCCTTATTTTAACTAATCACATTGAAGAATCTAATAGATGATTAACATTACTAAGAAAATAACAATTCTGCAATGCAACAGAAAGAAAAGGTTGAAGAAAAGACTGAAGAAAGAGCAAGAAGATTACCTGGTTCTGGACAGCAAATTGAGCGAACGAGTTCGGCAGAAACGATTTCACCACCTCCTTCAACTCTCAACTCGAATAACCGCAAGAGTAAAAAATTTGAACTATTGAGACAAGAATCCCCAAAACTTTTAGGTATACAGTGAAGAGAATCCTATTTGTATGGGAAAAGAGGGAATAAAAAGGGTCTGGATCAATGTGGGAGAATCCCAAATTCAAAAGTTCTCTAAAGATGAAGGCTTTGGACAGCTACAACCGTATCAATTTCAACAGATTGAGGACGAGAGCACTCTGATTTAGGGCAAGGACGACGAGGCATCAAGATTGAGACACCTGACCTTGTTATCAAACGTTCCTCGTATGATAAGATAAGGGAGAGAAGATAAAGTCACGTGCGATGCTTGGAGGTCGCGATTGCGATGGGTTCGATTTGGGTTTGCAGCGCGTTGAAGAAGACAAAGAACGAGTAGAAGGTGGCGTATGTACTGGTTGCATTGTACGTGTCTGTATTGCTGGTTTTGGAACGGTTTAGGTCGATAGCCTTGGTACGGATTTGGGTCTTTCTGGGCCTATCAAGTTGAGGGTCCAATTGGATATCAAAGAAAGCATGTCCTTGGTCTGGAAAATAGTAAGATGATAATATTTGAAATAAAATAAATTATGTATTTAATCAATTAATAAACTTCTTGATTTTGACAAATATGAAATAATTAAACTATTATTGAGGATAACACTAATTGTTACATTAATTAAAATTTTGATTAATTTAAGAAAAAATAGGATGAGTATTAAGTTATGTAACGACCTGTTTAGTCGTTTTGAGCAACAGATTTTATTTCTGGAAAAACTGGCTGGGACGACGGACCGTCGTGGACACGACGGCCCGTCGTGAAGGTTTCGTTCCATGACACTTAGAATTCTGAAATTGGATACTGAAAATCGACTCTCTGTAAATTGTGACGGACCTGCAGGACGTGCCGTCACATCCACGACGAACCGTCGTGAGTTTCCGTTGCAAAACACTTGAACTTTTGAGAATTTGGTATAAGAAACGAGTTTCTGACCGTCAGGACGGAGGTGCAGGACGGACCGTCACAGGGGTGACGGGCCGTCACAGCTCACCTGGATTTTGGGAGGCTGCGACGACCTGCGTGACGGACCGTCGCAGGCACGACGGGCCGTCACAGGTTGCGCAAATCCCAGGCAGAATAGGATTCCTCTACACGTTTTAAGGGTCGTTTTTGGACTATTCTTTCCTTATTATAAAGATTGAGGGTTAATATTATAAGTCTAATTACTTGGGGGGTTTAAAGAGGTAACCTTAAGTTATTAGTGGGTTCTATTGTCCTCTTTTAGTCTTAATTATATGATAATTAGGGTAAAGGAAAGAGGGTTGAAATAAAACAAACAGAAAGAACAAAGAGAAAGAGAGGGATCGATCGAGAGGGAGGAGAAAACGCAGCTTGAGGATTAGCTTGTTTGATCAATTCTTCGGTGGAGGTAGGTTATGGTTATTTTACGATATTCGTAGTGAACTCTTAATAGTGAATGCTATGTATTGATAGTATTGTAAACCCTTCTATATGCTTAATTGTATGCTTGCATGAGTATGATTATGTGATTGTGATAAAATAAGCATGATGAAGTTATTGAATCCCAATCTCCGAAATAAACCCTAATTCACTTGTTTGATGATGCCTTAGTGTAAAGAAGGCTTGATAAATTATACAATGAGATTGATGATGCCTTAGTGTAAAGAAGGCTTGATAAATTATATAATGAGAATGATGATGCCTTAGTGTAAAGGAAGGCTTGATGAATTAGGGGATCGGGTGCCACGTTCCGGTACCAGGATAGAATGAATATGAGGATCGGAGTGTCACGTTCCGACACCAGGATAGAATATGGATCGGGTGCCACGTTCCCGGTACCAGGATTGAATGAATATGAGGATCGGAGTGTCACGTTCCGACACCAGGATAGTATATGGATCGGGTGCCACGTTCCGGTACCAGGATAGTATATGAGGATCGGAGTGCCACGTTTCCGGCACCAGGATAGAATATGGATCGGAGTGTCACGTACCGACACAGAGGAAGAAAGATAATGAATCTTGAAAGATAATTAATATACTCAATCTAATGAACCAATTCCAATGAGTATGGTATTGAGGCTTGAGTCCTCATGTTGAACTTGACGGAAATTGTTAATGATATAATATTGTTGTTGCTACATGTTGAGTATTGTGTTTGAGTTACATTATTGTTGATATATACTGTTTCCCTATTTTGAGTTGGCCGATGATATCTACTCAGTACTTGTGGTTGTACTAACCCCCTACTTTTATGTTTTCTTTCTTTGTTATTTGTGTAATGCAGCAAACGTTCCGTCAACTTCAACCAACAGTAACTCGAGCCAGTCTTCACT
>JAKWIY010003061.1:31586218-31679049 GCA_027704805.1 Solanum corneliomulleri
CATCTTTGGCTAAATACCTTTCATCTTCCTTAACATGCACGGTACTCTCCGTGGATAACCTACTTAAGGCATCAACAACTACATTAGCCTTACCTTAGTGGTAGAATACTCATGCCATAATCCTTGAGTAATTCTATTGACCTCTTCTGTCTGAGATTTAGCTCTTTATGGTTAAACACATATTGTAAGATCTTGTGATAAATGAGTGTCCATTTCTTCAAAGAAAAAACTACCGCATCCAATTCTATGTCATTATTTAGATAATTCTTCTCATGAACTTTCAACTGTCTAGAGGCTTAAGTTATAACCTTGCCATTTTGCATTAACACACAACCCAATCCAACTCTAGATGCATCAAACTACACCACAAAACCTTGAGTACCTTCTGGTAAGGTCAAAACAAGGGCAGTAGTCAACCTTTGTTTCAATTCCTAAAATATTTTCTCACAAGCTTCAGACCATTAAAACTTTATTGTCTTCTAATTCAACTTGGTCAAGGGAGACGAGATAGATGAAAACCCCTCAACAAACCTTCTATATTAGCTAGCCGAACCCAAGAAACTCATAATATCTGTTGGACACGTGGGTCTAGGCCATCTTTGAACTGCTTCTATCTTTTTTTATGGATATAATCCCATCATCGGAAACTATGTGTCCCAAGACTGCCACACACTTAATCCAAAACTCACACTTGGAGAACTTGGCATACAACTCCTTTTCATTTAAACTCTGAAGTACTATCCTTAGGTGATTAACATGATCTTTTCCATTCATTGAATATATTAGTATGTCATCAATAACAACAATAAAAAAAATATCTAAGTAAGGCTTGAAGACTCTGTTCAAAAGATCCATGAGATAACCGAAAAATCGTAATTCCCATATCTGGTTCTAAAGGTTGTTTTTGGAATGTCACATTAATTGATGGTAGCCTGATCTGAGATCAATTTTCAAGAAACAGGTGGCACCCTGAAGTTGGCCGAAATGATCATTTATCCTTGGAAGAGGATGCTTATTCTTGATGGTCACCTTATTCAATTGATGGTAGTCTATACACATCCTAAGGTAACCATCTTTCTTTTTCACAAATAAGATCGGAGCGCCCCAAGGTGAGACACTTGGTCGAATAAAACCTCTGTCTAACAAATCTTTCAATTATTATTTCAAATCTTTTTACTTTGGTGGTGTCATTCTATATGGAGGAATACATATAGGACGAGTATCTGGAATGATGTTTATGCCGAAGTCCATTTTTCTCTCAGGATGAACTTTGGTTAGATCATCAGGAAAAACTTCTGAAACTCTTTTGCTGTAGGAACTGACTGAAGGGAAGAAACCTCAACACTTTAGCCATTAACTCGGACAAAGTGATAGATACACCCCTTTGAAACCAACTTTTTCGCCTTAAGGTACAAACTAAAATGACCCTTAGGAACTGCTGAACTACTACTACACTCTATTACTGGCTCATTAGGAATTTAAAACTTGACAACTCGAGTTATACGAAATATTGATGCATAACAGGCATGAATCCAGTCGATACCAAGAATGACATAAAAAATTTACTATGTTTAACTCTACTAGATAAACTATAGTGTTATTTTGATTGATAGAGATAGGACAATCACAATAGACTCTTTCTGCTAGAATAGACTCTCCAACATGGGCAGAAACACAGAAAGGTTCACAAAGTTTCTCAGGGAGAATCTCAAACTGATTTGCAACATAAGGAGTTAGAAAATATAAACTTTCTCCTGGGTCTAACAAAGTATAAACATCAAAAGTAAATACTTTTATCATACCCTGGAAAACATCTGGAAAGTTCTATTGCTCTTGGCGTCTAGTGATTGCATAGAAACGATTTCCCCTCAGCCAGTACCAGAGGTGGATCCTCTAGGTGCAGCCCTGTCTGGTGGAGAAATTGATGAAGATTGAGCTCTATTGCTCGTATTTCCACCACCTTGCTTATTCTTAGGGCAATATCTCATGAAGTGACCCTCTCGAACACATCACAACATTTACCGGGGTAGTCCCTACCACACTTAATACATGAAGTAGCCCAACTTTCTCCTTGTGCCACACTACCTTGGGACTGGTCTTGCCTAGCATTGAAGTTTTGCGAGTTTTGGAGATTATACTAACTTCTATTTCTGGGCACAGGTGCACTAGCAGATGATGGTGCATGCCCTTTCTGTTTCTGAAATTGTGGTCGAGTTGATCAACCTTTTTGATGTCCAAACTCATTCCCAGTCTTGGCTTTCTTGTTCGTTTACTCTTCTCTGTCCCTCAACTTCTCCTCCTCAACTTGTTGCACATAAACCATCAATAGAGATATGTTTATGTCCCCAATCAGCATTGCCTCTCTGCCATCTTTACTAGATGCACGACCTAGACCAAGGACAAACAAACTGATTCTGCTCCTCATATCTTTAAAAATTTTAGGGGCATAGCGAGTCAGTTGGGTGAATTTCAACTCATACTCATGAAAACTCAAGGAGTCCTATTTCAGAGTAAGGAACTCTCGTACCTTTGCTTCCTTTAGTTCTCGGGGAAAGAACAATCCCAACAAAGCTTCTTCGAAACAATCCAGCTTGGATCTGGTGCATCTTCATCTCTGCCCTCCTTACACAGGTCGAACCAAGTCCTATCTACATTTTTCTTTTGATATGCATCTAGCTCAACCCTTTCAGTATCAACCATATACATCACCTCAAAAACCTTCTTCAACTCTTCCACAAAGTTTAGTGATCCTAGTAGTGCTTGAATTAGAAAAACTTGGGGAATTCATCCTCAAGAAATCTCGAATTCTCCAAGTGTCATCCCTTGTTGTAGAGGTCTCCTTTGTTGCCCCACTTGGTTAGTCGCTGATTGTCTTATCATTCGGAGAGCCTCACAGAACTCATCATTCGTGACTTCCCCTTGAGGTTGCACATTTTGTGCATTAGGTGCCTCTTGTTCCTCAACATTCCTTCTGACTGGTCGACCTCTGACTGCTCTTCATGGAGGCATGATGATCTAAAACACGCGACACCACTTATTAGGGGGAAACATTTAAGATATAAACTCTAACGCACGAAAAAGTAATATGAAAGAAGTGAAGAATTTCCTAAATGTCACAGCCTCCTAATCATAGATGTGAAGCGCTTCACACCAATGACTAAGACTCTACGGGTACGGATTCATAGACTCTCTAGGACTCTTGAACCTTGTGGTATTATACCAAGTTTGTCACGCCCCGAGCCTATACACCGGATGTGGCTGGCACCCAATGACCATTGTTGGCCTTAAGAAGACCCTCGTCCTGTCTTACTCTACTCAACTTAGGGGAAGACTTAACTTAACTCAATATAAACATTAAAGAACATCTTTAAGGGAAACACTTAAAATGTAATAGTCTGGACAAATTGGCACTTAAGTCTCATCGTTCACAATAAAAATGAAAAGACGTAGAACTAACACTATCTATTTATAAAGCCTCTAAAATTACTAAGATGAATGTTGGGAAAGACCCCCACAACATTCTGAAATAGAAAAACTGGAAAGCTTAAAAAAAGGATCCTCCAGAATGCATGGAGCCTCACCACTAACTCTGAGTGCTCAAACTGGATCAACGATGCGCTGGATGCTAATCCTATTTACCTCCGTCAGCATCAAAATACCATGCAGGCCAAATTGACAACAGTACATTGAATGTACGAGTATACGAGTTGTAATGGTAACAACAACTTAAGCTTGATAAGAATAAGATGAACTTAAATTGACACTTGTCAACTCAAGAACTACTCAACTCAATGAATGTATATAAAAAAATTTAAAACACATGTGATATATATACACATATATATGGAGCATGTAAAATAGTGAAAACAACTTCATTCGTTAAAAAAGGCAATAACAAACACAACTTTACTTATAAATGAAAGTAATATAGTTTATGTGGGAGGCTCTTTAACCGACAACCACCACTATGAGCCTAAGTGGCAATACAGTGTCTCACCCACACTGTTAGAGATGTCCTATACTTTGTTGTCAGATAGAACTCCACAACTTAGTAGATCAACAAGCTTAACTTATGTAATCATCCAAAAAGTATTGACCCATTAATACTCATGATAGCTACATGTTTACATGGATACTTGAGTTAACAGGAACTCTCATCCCCATATCGCTTCTCAATACTACTCCCAAAATATACTTTAGCTCATGCTTTTAAAATAACTTCCTCCCTTTGGGTTGAGATAATTTGCTCAAACACTTTTAGATTTAAAAATCCCTCTTGGAATCAATGTTCCCTTTTATTGTTCAAAACTCTTTTGAGAAATCTTAGTCTCCTATTAACTTAAATGTAAAAACATTTACGAACTTTCTAGGGAATACTTAGTTCCCTTATATCTTTTGAGAAATGAACTCGACTCTTTACTCTTGGTTTGACTTGAAACTTTTGATCTTAAACAACTCCTTATGGAATTCTTAGTTCCCTTTTACTTCTTTGAAGGAAAGACTTCAACTTCTAGTCTTTCTTTAACTCGAAACTTGAGCCTTAGAACGAACATAAAATGTTTAATAAGACTCTTGGACATTTTAAGAAACTTTACTTTAACTTAATTCATACCTTTAGACTTGACTTTTTAACTTTCTTGACTTTGGTCATATTTTTCCTTGAATTAAATTATAGATTCAAGGTTCATGATTCATGTTTATGAATGATCTCAAGATTTTTAGTTGTACCATAGATTATTGTAACAACTAAGAAATGTGGGTACATCACTGGGAACTAGTACGAAAAGGTGGGACAAAATGGGATTTCCAGGAAGCCCTAGCGCTCTGAGAGTCGTAGGGCACCAGACCTGATGGACAGAGGTTTTCCTGAGAGGCTCTGGCTAGTGCGACGTGCCACTCTCTGTCGGACAGAGTCTTCCCTGAGGAGCTCTAGCAGGCGCGGTGCCCCAGGGTCAGTGAGATGGAAATTCCGACTTCTCTTCTTTATTTTTTATCTCTAAACCTTCTAATATTCAATGGATTTTCCCCCAAACACTTAGGATCACTAATACGCTCAATACCCAATAGATTCAGCTCGAGAAAACAACCCAGAAAGACAAATAAAATTAACTAAAGGCATGTTACACACAACCGACCAGAATTTAACCATCTATTTTATTATTAAATCTATTCAAAACTCACTGAATTAAACAAATTGGTGTGTGGGTAAACTAACCCAACACAGAAATATCTCACATTTAACTAAAATCTTTTGAATTAAGTCAACTAGGAACTCTGGGATCTTCCGTACTATGGCAAAGCTACAAAAACTGTCACTACATGGTGCATGTTTGTTTATAGAATAGCTTCTACTAGTGAAAAATTGGTTAATTTTAATTGCTGATTGTTTAACATCATTTGTTTGAAAAATATGCCTTTGTCAATCGTCTAGACTCTGATTTATTTTAGTGTCCTGATCGGCCATATAATTCTGATTTCATTTTAATACAAAGAGCATTAAAAGGTTGTTATATAGGTTTTATTCCTTCAAAACACAAAAGGGGCCAAAATGGAAATATGAATTAGTCTATTTTTTTTCTTCTTCTTGATTAGTGTTAGTTTCCAAATTAAAAGGGTTTTCTATATTTGTATAAGTTATGTTCCGATTAGTTTTGTTTTGATTTGTTCTGTTCTTTACTGAGTTCTTATCATATTTTTCGATGTATGAAATGTTTTTTAAATGCTCTATCTTGCTGGTTATCTTTTGCTACTTGGTCCTACCATGCCTAATTTCTAGAGAAACTTATGAACTTGTGTGATGATGGAAATTTAGCCTTGCGCTACCGATATTTGTTAAGTTTGATGTTGGTATTATTGTTTGTAATAATCTTTGTAAGTTCAATTTCTATTTGAATTCGGAACCTCACCTCAGTTATGATAATTATTCAATAAGGAAAATACTTCATACTGTCGTTATTTTCATGTTGTTAATAGCTAATTGTTTCTAGACTCTATTGCTCTTTTTTTTTTATAACATGAGGAAATTCTTTAGCATCACATGAGCTCGTATCTTCAGAGTTGCTGCACTTTTGAGTTACGATGGACAGTTGATATGTATTGCTTGCAATTACTGTACTTTATTGCAAATAGTTATTGCATTTGAGGCTAATGTCTGCTATATATTGAGAATATTTGTTGCAGCAATTTCCAATATTTTTTGCGACTATTTGTTGTCACGATTAGCGGCCATTTTGTTATTGAATTTTAGGACATTTGTCATTGTAATTTTGACCATTTATAGCTGCATTTTTGCCATGATCTTCTACATTTTTGAACCACTTGCTGCTGCATTTTGAGAAAAACCGTTGGATCTTTGGACAATTCAGGCATATTTGAAGCTAAGTGACTTATTGTACTTTTTTTTTGACAAAACAGATGCTATACTTTTTATGATGTTACAAGGATTTGAAAGATAATACAAAGGCTATTAAAATAAGGTTGACGGAAAACCCTTTAGAACAGTTATCTTTGGTTGGTTCTTTCAGGTGATTAGTGAAAAAAATTTTATCTTCAAAAGCTTATCTTTTAGTGATGACTACGTTATATTTTCTAAAGCTTAATTTTTATGATGATTATATTAAATTTTTTAAGACGCTCACATTTTCGTCATAGAAGTATGATATTTAGTGACAAAAATAATGTTATGCTTAAAATTGCTGATTATTACCTTGAAATTAACTTTGTAGTATATGACAAGTGTAATTGTCGCTAATTACGGACGTCTTGTAGTGAAAACTTTATTTTATTGGATAAATAATTTTTTTAGACGAAAAGATTGTTTTTAGCTACAAAATTATAAAAAAGGAAATTAGTCATTTATTTTTGCATTTAGTGAGAAAAAAGAGAAGAATTCGTATGTAAAAGTTAATTTTTAGTGACGAAATAATATTTGTCCAACTACGATATACATATAACATTAAAGACAAACGAAGTCGTCACTGATGGAACTAAATAATTAGTGATACATTAGTTTTTTTCGGCCCTTAATAACCTCTTTAGTGACCAAAATATATTGTTACCTACAAAATTATTATTTTTTATGATAAATATGTTCGTCATCAATGCAATCCATTTGGGGATGAAAAGTATTATCATAGTTAATGCAACTCTTTTGAGTGACGAAAACACTAAATCGTCTTTGTATACATTTAGTGTGACCCATGCTTTGGGACAGAAGATGGACGAATTTTTGCTCCTCACGAATGTTCTTTTGTTACAAAAATAAGACTAATTAGTGACAAAATTAAATGTCACTAATAATCGAATTTGTTTTATCGGTAAAGTGAAGGGGATGAATTGGTAAATTCACCCCCGACCAAATAAATGTTTATGCAGTTTCCTATTGGTGTTTTGGGGATTTCAAGTGGGTTTATAAGACCTGAACACCTAGATGAATTCATTATTCCAAATCAAAAGTCTAAAATCTCTAAGAAACTCTCTAGAACACCATTGAAGTCAAAACTCAAGATAGAGCTTGGATTGAAGAACTATTGGTGATTCTTCATCAAGTCTTCATCAAATTTATGGTCTAGCATCAATTCAGGTATTGTTCTTCATCCTTGAATCTCTTTTCTTCAAGGAGCCAAACTTTAAAGTTATTCTCAAAGTCTTTCAAAGATGAACTTGTCCAATGTTTGTATCTATCCATGGGTTCTTGCATAAAACGTTTTGAATCAATATATATTGATTGAATTGATGTTAATTTTATGGTTTTAAACTAATTACTCTATGAACCCATGTAATTCATGAACCGTAGTTTTTTACTATTTTGTGAGTGACTTGATTATGTCTTAATGCTATTGAATTTTTATGTAGTATGATTAGGGCTACTGAATTCTGATAGAATCATGTTAGAATTATAGTATGATGCCCTAAGGTCATAATATATGTTGAATTACATATGATTCATTGTCTAATGTATGTATTGGATTGAATTGGTGATAAGGGCTATGGGTAAGGGCCTTGGATATTGTGTTGCATGATTTGCTATGGATTGAGGTGGTGGTGAGAGTGGATTGGTGGTACGCTGCCCTAATTCTCTTTATATTCTGTAATCTAGGTCTTGAATTGTGCTTATGATTTGTATGGTCCACTTATGGTGTCGGTGCTATGTGCTTTACTTGTTAATTATGTGGACTCGTCGGCGTTGCTTTATGAATTATGATGATTATGGACTTGTTGGAATTACTTGATGTATTATGATGGTTTGTATAGTTGATATATGTGAAATATGATCATATTTATATAATTGTGAGTAAAGTGAAAGTATGTGTTCTTCTATTGACATTATGTGATCATGTTAGACAACGACAATGTTCTTATGTGTGTTGTCTTAGGGTTGATGCATGATTCTTCCTACTTGGTTATATGATTATTATGGTTTTTATATTGATGCTTCTAAAGTAGTGTATAGGGTGACCTATAGTTGACTTGGTTTCCCTAGGTACTCTAGAATAGTATGCTATGTGTATGGTATGGTGAAGTATGTGTGTCTCTTGTTTTGATAGACTTGTGTCCCTTACTTGATACATGTATATTGTTAATATGACTTCTTGAATTAGTATGATAAAACCTCTTAGTCTTGTATGTGTGATTGACATGTGACCTTGAACATAACTACAAAGGTCCTTAAGTGAAACATTCATCCTAGATGTAGGGTTATGATATCCTTAAACTTGAAAGTCGTAATGGTATCCTTTTTGTGTAAATAGTGTTATTAAGGTTGGATGGATAGAAGAGCATGAAATCATCCTTAGAAAAATCGTTGAGCTATCCTCTTGACCATTGTTTGTAGTCCTAGTGGATCCTCTTTGTTAATGTGTAATGTGAACTAGATATGGAACCTCTTCATGTACTCCTCTATGTAATTTACTCTATGAGAAACAGGACTAGCACTGAGCGAGTATGGCTAGGGGAGTTGCTCTAAAATAAGATGACATTAGAGAAAAACAAATTCATATTCCTTAACCAAGTGCCTACATGGGATGTTTCCTAGTTCTACCATTGACACGGAGAATAAACCTCCATCGCAGTAGGTTCATGAATCCAGATTCCATGCATAGCTAGTATGATGTATGTCGGTTATTGCCTATTCTCGTCACATGGTATACTTACTAGTGTTGGAGAAGTTCAAGTCTAGGTGGTGGTACGAGATGCTATCTACACATTGCACGATTAGGCTTTGAAAATGTTACTGAGTAAGTCCCTAGGTCTTCTCCACGAGCATTACTTAATTGTCCTTACATTTTGAATGACTCTTAAGTGAACTGATGAAGATAATGACTTAAGTTAGAAATCATGTAAATGAATAAGTACTTATCTATAGTATGTTAAGGTTTGTCTAGTTAAGGTGTGAAGGGTGCATAAAGGATGGTCTGTTCATGTTTTACCTAGGAAGTCTTAAGAATAACTCTAGATAGGAAAGTTGGTTCATAAAATAGACATGATCTACACTTAGGTACTCTTAAGGATTATTTAGGTAATCTTGGAGAGGGTGTTTGGGCGTTCTCTTCTTGAATTACTTAAGTAAGTCTTCTGATAAGCTTTGGGAGGATAATGTCATATTATATATATGTTATGTTATTTAATGAGAATGTTCTTATCCTAGGTACTCTAAAGGATCTCTTAGGTGTGTGTGAAGGGATTAAATGGGGGTCGCATCATAACTGACACAAGTGAGTCTTAGAATCACATTTGGTAAGAGGATCTCATGGTTCTGTCATTTGTAGGTGTTATTGATGTTATAATGTGAGGTGTGAGTTTCATTGGAAGTTACAGTGAAGTTACTGTGAAGTTCAGTGCAAGCTCACTGTAATGTTTACTAAATGGATATAAATTGGATATGACTTTTATTGTGTTCTAAATGTTATATTTAGTGCTTAAATGTAGTTCTTATATTTGTAATGTGACGTTTTGATATAAAAAGGAGCATATTTCTCATAAATGTCCGTTTCTCATGATTTTATGCATTAGGCCATACTTAATACATGTGTTTGTACTTATTCCATACTTTTTTAATGTCTAAAGGTGTGATAAACATGTGAGAGGTATCTTGGAGCAAGCTTGGAGTCTAGTAATTGTTCAAGCAAAGTTGAAGTATGACTCACTTGACTTAAGGGAATAATCGTCTTTAGATTCCTTTTATTCAAGCATTGTAATAGACTATGTTATTCTATATTTCGTACTGTATGGGCCGTGTCTCAAATATTCTTGTGTTTAAGATTGACATATGTTGAGACCTAGTATTTTCCTAATGATTTTATATGAAAGATGTTTTAAGATATTTTATGTGAAAATTTTTCATTCCACACTACTTTTCATACATGTTATGAAATGAATTATGTCAACGGCTTGTACAAGACATCGAAAGGTCAAGTACGTCGTGGTGCACTCCTAGAGTGCCATATCATCTATGGTGTACTCTTGGGATGTGATAGTTGAGAACACTCATGTCGTAATCTTTTAATAATTCCAACCATCTTCTTTGTCGAAGATTCAACCCTTTTTGAGTGAACACATATGGAAAACTCCTATGGTCGGTATACAGATACACAAGAACACCATACAACTAATGCCTTCATATTTTCAAAGCAAACGCTACAACCGCTAATTCAAGATTTTGAGTTGGATTTCTTCTCATGCACCTTGAGTTGTCTAGAGGAATAGGCTACTACCTTTCTAGTTTTCATAAGGACACAACCCAAACCCACTCGGGAAGCGTCACAACATACCACGAAACCCTTGGTACCCTCCGATAAAGTCAACACGGAGTGGAGGTAAGCCTATCTTTCAAAATTCGGAAGATTGTTTTACATGACTCCGACCACATAAATTTAACATTCTTTTGGGTCAAGGCAATCAAAGGTGAAGCAGTGGATGCAAACTCATCCACAAACCTCCGATAGTACCCGGCTAATTCCAAGAAACTTCTAATATCGATTGGAGATAATGGTCTAGGCCAATTCTATATTGCTTTGGTTTTCTTTGGATCGATCACTATAACCTAACTTGAAACAATATGACAAAGAAACGCCACCGATCTCAACCAAGAGCAAAACTCAGTCTTACTATACTTGACAAATAGTAGGTGTTTCTTAAGGACTTGCAATACCACCCTCAAATGGTCCATATATTCACCCTATTTCTTCGAATATACCAAGATGTCACTATTAAGACAATTACAAAGTAATCAAGGTAAGTATGGAACATCTAGTCATAAGGTCCATAAACGCTCCCGGGGCGTTAGTGAGATCAAAAGACATAACTAGGAATTCATAGTGACCACACCTAGTTCGGAAGGCAATGTGCACATTGTCATATCTCACCCTAAATTGGTGATACCTCGACCTCAAATCAATTTAAAAAAAGTATCTTGCCACTTGGATTTTAGAGGATACTTGTTCTTAATAGTAACCTTATTGAGTTGACGATAATCAGTGCATATCCTAAGGGACCCATCCTTCTTCTTTACAAAAAATACCGGAACACCCCACGGAAAAATAACAGGTTTGATTAAAAATTTGTATAATAAATCCTTAAGTTAAGAATTCAAATCTTTCAATTCGACCAGAGCCACCCGATAAGGAGGAATTGAAACGGGATTCATATCCAGTAATTAATCAATACCAAAGTCTAGTCGCCGTTTTGGGAGGAATTTGTTGGCAAGTCATCAGGAAAGACTTTCAGAATATCCTTCACTATAGGTACCTACTCTAAAGGATTAATGTCAGACTCTAGATCTTTAACCCTCACAATATTGTAAAGACACCACTTAGAGATTATTTTACAAGCTTTTAGACAAGAGATGATACGACTTTAGAAATTGAGTTACCACCCTTCCACTCTATGAGGAGTTAATTAGGTAAATCGAACTTCATTACCCTTGTTTTACAATCAATAGAAGCAAAACAAGCATGCAACCAATCCATTCTCAAAATGACAAAAATCAACCATATCAAGTTCTACAAAATCCAACCATGTAACTCTATTGGGAAAGAATATAGGACCACTCCTAAAGACTCTTCTAGCCACAACGGAGTCACCCACCAGGGTAGTAACCATAAAAGGTTCAATCAACACATCGGGAAGAACATCAAACTTTCTAGCTACTAGAGAAATTAAGAACGATAAAATAGCACCGGTATCTAGTAAACCATAAATATCAATAGAAAAGACTTGTAACATACCGGTGACCACATTGGGAGATTTCTCTTGCTCACCCCTAGAGCAGAAGCATAAAAGTGGTTCCTCTTTGGAGCATCGGAACTAGGACCGCTTGCTTGAGCTTGACCACTCCCTTTCTCTTGAATCCTCACATTAGGGAAATATCTAACCTTATGGGTTCTTTTCCACAACCAAAGCCATTTACCGTTCCGCCTAAACATTCACCCCTATGCTTCTTACAACACTTGGCACAAGTAGGTTTCTCACTAGGTGAATTTCTGCTTCTTCTGTTTTGGGACTCAGGGTTAGACACCCTATCCATGTTAGCCGTAGGGAAATAGGAAGGAACATGGTTGGAGACCCTCTTCTTGAACCTAGACTTGTATTTATTTTCAAGCCCACCCTTAGAAGTACATTACTCATAAGACATGGCCCTCTTAAACTCCCCATTCTTCTGTTTGAGTCTAGTCTCCTCAACTTGTTGAGCATAAACCATCAAACGAAAATATCCATATTATAATGATGCACCGCCGAATGACACTCATCAACTAGATTTTCAAAAACTCCCATCACAAAGATGCTCATATCATCCCTAGGATTGGATATAAGGAAGGAGCATACTTGGACAATTTGGTAAACTTCAAGTAGTACTCTTGCACACTCATACCTCCTTGACAAAGGTTAATGAATTCTTCCACCTTAGCCTCCTTTTTGTCTCTTGTAAAGAATCTATCAAGGAAAGACATTCTAAATACCTCCCAAGTCATAGGACCAGCTCTCAAAGCCTTATTGTCTCTCCATTCGGTATACAAAGTTTGAGACACATCCTTGAGTTGATAGGAGACTAGCTTGACCATCTCATTAGAACTCACACACATAGAGTAGAGGATATTGTAGAACTCATCAAGAAAGTCTTAGGGATCTTCATTAACCTTAGAACCAAAAAACATAGTGGGGTTCATCCTTGTGAAGTCCCTAAAGTGAGAAGCCATGGTAGTAGCATTTTGTTGAACGCGGGGTCCAACCTCTCGGTTTACTTGAGGTGACATGGCTTGAGCTTGAGTAGCAACCTATTGGGATTTGGTAGTCATAGCTTGGGAAAAACTTATAAAAGCCGACCTTATTTCTCCATCCTTTATAGGTGGAGGATTGACCGGAGCATGGTCTTGCGGAGGAACTTGATTGCCTTGTGGAGGGGTTTGGTTCTCCTTGTGAGGAACTCTCGCATTAGCCAAATCTTCCTCCATTCTCCTTCCATTTTCCGTTCTTGTAGTCATCTCTTAAATCCACCAGAAAAGGATTATAAGGAAAAAAGGATACATACAGTTACCACTGTTAAGGCACGACTTTAAAAATTAATAATAAGTGAGAATTCCTAAGCGTCACGCATACCTCCTAGGAATTCCCCCAAGTTCATAATGTGCCTTGTATAAGTAGAGTCTCATACCCCTACTACCACTTAGTAGAACCCCTTAAGTTACACTACTTAGTGTTCACTTCATTACTTTCATGTTACTTTCGGGAACACTAGCCTTAACCAATTATAGACCATGTGAGCTAAACATAGAATCCGGTGTAATGAAACCCTACAATGGAAGAAGGTGGTATACTTGCAAAGGTAGGAAAATATCATGAACATAACATTATAGGTGGATCCACTAGCCATTATTCATATGGAGGCAACATAGTTAAGGAACTAGGAGATATGTCATGAACCCTCTACATGACCATTAGCAATTCGAGTCCTCATCTAATGAGAATATTTGGTGAATCTCCCTTCTATGGGGAGTCAACACCTCTCATTGTATATCATATCATTAGCTCATTTATTATTGCATGAGAGTGTTCTTTCATAAAAACCCTTCATTTGTGAGATCAACACATCATAATCAAATAATAGGGAGAAACACAAGTGATTCACATTCAATCTTGTATCAACATACCTTTAACATGATATCACTATTCAAATAGTCAATAAATTTCATCATGATAATCATATCATCATTTTCCTAATCTAATTATATATATTCTTCAATTGAGTACCATTATCAAGTATAAGCCACCATCAGTGAATTAAAGAACTCAAGATCAAAAAATCAAACCAATTCACCTTCATAAGCCTCCTTCATGATCTTACCATCAATCCAGCCATATTCATCCTTTAATACACTAAATAACATCGCATAATAGTAATATACAATCAATAGGTCAACTGTACCATCACTAATCAGTTCTACCTTAATTCATAACCAAGAGTTAGAGAAAAAGGGTAAAACCATTATTTCTTCCATATAACTAGGTAAAATGCTAAAATATACAATAATTAACCAATATATACTCATATCATATCAATAATAATCAAAAGAAACCAATATCAGATCAATTTTAAAGATCAATTTCGTAATTGGAAGAAAACCCAACTTTTAGACTTGATGGATAAAATATGAAGTGTTGAAGCCCTAATCCTCCTTTAAGCTTGGTCTTCTATTGGGTATTGAATAGAGAGAGAAAGCGTAGAGAAGTTGGAGAGAATCAACTGATGACTCGTCGTTTGGCTCGTGTATGCACGCTGTCAATTGACAACTTTTTGGTCCAAATGGAAAGGTCCACTCCAAGGACCTTTAGGGTGGTCCTTGGGGAGTCCACTACTCGGACGTTTCGACTCTAAACAAACTCTTCTTGATATTTCAACACATTTTTACCATTTTGATCAATTTTATTCGACTCTTAAAACCCCATGAAACAGAAAAAACACACTAGCACACATTTCACAATTCTCCGGACATCATGGTCGAATCTTGAAGTTTTGACACTAACTCTTCCTAACTACTTTAAATACATTTATTTAGGACAATAAACAGTTTTTCAGTCTTCGTTCATCATGTAAGGCTCTATATTAGTTCATGGACTTTCGGAGTGTTACACTCCAATTTTAGGTTAGTGTAACGACCCAAAAGCACCCCTACAAGCTAAGGACAATCCTCGGTTCATGACCGGGCGTAGTTGACCCTTTGGGGTCTTGTAAAAGCCCTTTAATTATCGTTCATTACATAATACATGAAAAGTAGTGCAGGATTTAAGACCTTTTACTAATAAATTGATAAAAGGAAATCTTTTATAAATACATATGAATCTCATCGTCACAAGCCAACTTAAAGACACGACATAATATCTTAGGGACACGACCCTTTACATTAAAAGAAATATATAATAAGTCTTTTAAGAAACTAAGAAAAGGACTATGCCCTCGAATATATGAGGACATACTTTGTCTTGGGAGGAACTTTCCCAATCTTCACCTTCAAACCATCAAAATCTTTCAACCTATACTTATAGAGTATCGAAAAGTATGGAGTTAGTACAAAACAATGTGCTAAGTATGGCATATGCAAAAACGTGCAAAAAGAGACATTTTAATAAAATAAATTTATATGATAAATAAGTAAAACATTCATGAGTTAATAGTTGAAATAGTATAACTATCATCATTTAACACATAATGAAAGAAGCTCATAATATTTGAATTAAAGAACACATTGCAGTAACATTGAGGACAATTATAGTGAAGTAGGAGTCATGTTACAGGTGAATGGCACATCCCTAAGTCATGTGAACCCTTTTTTCCTTGAAGTTTCCCTAACCCATGTTATCCTAAGATTACCTAAGGTAAGACAAGAAGGAACCGCCAATACACCCCTTTCAAGGCACACCAAAGCGACCCTTAAGACCACCAATCATAGGCTTACCTCGTATGGAAATAAATCCAAACTCTTTGTAAAACATATGCCAACTTTCATTTGTACAAACATCATGTAAGTACCCTTCTCCAATAGTAATTATATGTCACACTTAGTGCAATGTGAGAGTATCATCCCATACTACTACTCCTACTTAGTGCTCCTAATGGCTTTTCTTGGGTTGAGAACTTTACAAGAACATAACAAAAATTATAGTAAACTATGCAAACATTGTAGTGAATTAAAGACTCAAAAGATAGTGAACTTCCAAGGTATTTCCAATGAGGAAGTGAGCTTATTTCCGTAGGTGCTTTTCCATCGAAGTTATCCGAAGATTCTCCAAGGTAAGACATGAAGGAAACGTCTAAACACCTCATCAATGCACAACATGGAGATCCTTAAGACTACCCACAAAAAGCTTACTCCGCTCGGGATATCAAGTCACCACTCAAAAAACAAGACCTTATAAGAACACTCAACAAACCAAAAAAGCCTTCCCTTTCGGAATGCCTACCTAGTGCAATGGATAGATTGCATGCCATACTACCACCTACCCTAAGTAGTATACTCTTTTATAAGGTTTGGCACCAAGTCTTCCCTTTCGAAAGGTCCTACTTAGTAAAATGTATAGATAGCATCCCATACCACCACCTACCCTAAGTAGCACGTTCTTTTAGAAGACTCAGTTCATTAAATTTTTTGTGGGGGTTATCTTCACCGACATAGACCATGAGAGCCAGATATGGAATCCCTATATTAACCTCTATTGGATGAGGGATCCTCACTTGCCTAGGCTAAGTTCATACTTTTTGGCTTTTTTATGGATTTTCCAATAGCTACACCTATGCAGACACATAGTTAAGGGATAAGGAGATTGCTACTACGTAGCTCATTCTCTACTAACGAGGAGTACTCATCAAAAGAGGTACATTGGAATACAACATCTCAACATTATAAACTATAGCATAAGGATAACTAGTGAACACCACATCTTAACTCACGAAGAGTGTTCATCCTCCGACCTATCTTAGAAAGCCCTTAGGATGTAGTGAGGTTGCTACTTAACACTTCATCTCAACTCACGAAGAGTGTTCACCCCAAAACTCCCCTTTTTACTCAACTTAGCTTCATACATTCATTTAATTGTGTGTGTGTACATGTGAGCACACCTTGCACATAAACATCATTTCATTCAAATTTAACTTCTATACATGCTCTAGACCAACATTCATCAATTCACATACTTTACATGCTTGAGAAGACACAATACAAGACATATCTTCAATATCACTTCATTTCATATATTAGGCCTTCAAAGCCACACTAATAATACAAACTAAGTAATATCAAGTTCATCAAGTAAACACCGTCACCAAGAAGGTGGACCATACCACTCAAGAGCAATATATAATAAAAATTACACAATATAAGCAATTCACCATTTAACCAAACCATCAGCATATATAATAATTTTATCAACATTTCATCATATTAAGGCCCTTAGGGAAGTATATAAATCAAAGTAACAACAAATGAAAACCAAAGTTCTTACCCTACACAAAACATGCTCACTTCACCCATTTCTTAAGCTAAAAGTTTGAAATATGTATAAACATGAGTTCATTAGGTTTTTGACATTAAAATATTCAATTAATGCTAGAATAAACACATTTAAATTATTAAAATGTTCTTACAAGATGACTCATGCTTAGAATAAAAGATAGAAGAAATTAGAGTTTGAAAATCCTTTTTGAAATCTTTTGGAAATGACTCATTTAATGGAAGAGGGTTCAAGGATGGATGCCATACCTAAAATTCAAGAAAACCCACTGATTTTTGATAAAGAACACGTCCCAACCAGCCCTCCTTGAGTTTTAGCTCCAATGGTGACTTTGAGAGAGTTTTCTTTAGGGAGGGAGTTTGAATTTTTAAGTGAAAGGTCTTGTCTAGGTCTAGGACTTAAAACTAACCTAATATGACTTAAATTCACTAAAAATATTGACGTAAGGTTATAAAAGACTTGGGGTGAATTTACAAAATACCCCAAGCCTTCATATTGAAATGTTACAACTTTTGGCAGGACCCATAAACGGACCCTAGGAACGGGGCGTCGACTAGACGACGGCCCATGCTGCAGGGGCATCGTCGGGTCTGCAACTGAACATTAAGTCTTAGATTCCAGTAATAAGTCCAAAAACTATGCCCACTATACGAGGGGAGTTGTTGAGTGTACGACAAGTAGACTGCCCTCCGTCGATGGAGCAGTGGTTCGGTACCTTGGTGCTAAGTCTTGGGTCCTCTTCTAGGACCCCTCGTGGGTCCTAGGTGGGATCCTATTCGAATATCAAACTCCTAAACAAACTCATATAGATCTTAAGAACATCCCACGTAAATTTCAAGCAAAAATAACACTTAAAACTCACTGAAACACATGAAGACACAGAAGCACTTTACAAGGCAAACCTTCTGAACGTCTTGGTTGTTTGACCTCCAAGCTTAACCAAAATTGACACACTTCCTAAGAACACTAATATAACTCATTTTAAAACAAAATTAACTCAAGAAACGCTCACAAGTCTCTAGTTGAACTTAGTTCATTTTGGGGCGTTACAGTTAGTATCGTTGGTCACGATAAACAACCAAAATAGCGCAAATGTCGAGGAATGGTGTGAGGTAGAGATGTGGTTGATTAGTGTTTTTGTTCTTTTTAGTGTCGTTTACAAATTTTAATTTTATTTTATTTTTCATTCTCCAATTTTTTCTCCCTTGTAGTTGTTTTTTTATGCAGGTCTATTGAGCATGACAAAAGGAGTGGGTCGCCAGTAAGTTGAGGATGATCAAGAAGTCGATGGTGAAGTCGAGCTAACTGCGCTAGTATCTTATCTAAACGACAGGACCACCAACATATCTGAGATTGAAAAACCAGTGCAAACGCAAAAAGAGGTATATGCCTCCTCGTCAGCGGAAAAAGTCTATTGTAGATCTTGTAAAATTCAGCGAACTCGAAAGCAGCTCGGCAAATTATAAACCTGTAAGGCAATATCATTTTAGACCGCCGCTTTTATCCCTAAAATAATAATGATTTTGTAGAAAAGGTATGGTAAATAATCTATCTGCATCTTATCGAATGGGTTAGCGATTGTTACTAACGTAGGCGAATTGAAAAAAACAGAATGGTTATATGAATGCCTATTGTAAACGTTTTTGAATTCTTCACTTTCCCTCATTTCAAACTCCTCAATATAATACCAAAAGTATTATTCATAGATTCTTTCCTTAAATTAGTGTTGTGGTTATAATTAAGTGCATATTTGTTATAATCAAGTGCGTAGGATTTTATTTCTTTTCAGCCTAGCATTACAAAAATAATTTTATCGACATCAAAGGTTAGTCTCTAAAACCCAAATTTTTTTGATAGTTTCGAAATCTTGTACAAGTTAGTGTTAGGATGATGTGTGATAGGATTCTCTGATAGAAATAGGTTGTGGATATGCTATTTGTAATTTTAACATTTTTTGTTAAATGCTTAACTATTTGAATGCCTTCATGTTTATGCTTTGTGTTGATTGAAATCGCGATGGGTGTTGCTTAATTATTGTCATGTTGTTTGGGTGTAGTCTAAGTAACCCAATATTGTGCTAAGTAAAAAAATTATCCAATGAGGGTATGGGTGATACCTTTTTTAAGGACAATCGTAGTTAAATGGCCAAATTTATTAAAATCAGAAGAAGTTGGAGTACTCTAAGGTGAAGTGAAGTAGGGGTCTTGTATAAATTCGTGTTTGCAAGCTTTTTATTTTCGTTTGAAGTTTCGAAGGACGGTTTCAATAGTTCAATTTAAAAAAAAGGTATGTTGTGTAATTCGGCGAGTTGAGTTGACCTTGCCGAATGATTCGGTGCTTCGCTACTGATAATATACTGCTCTTAACTCTCGTTCTTCATGCTAAAATATGTATAACCTTCAGCGGACATAATAGTGAGCGCCGAGAGTAATCGGCGACTCCTCGATAGGACTTTTAATTGCACATTGCATATGCACTTTACCCTCGCCTGTTATATCTTTCGGTAGATAACATTCTCATTGCCAAAAGTTGTTGAAGACTCGCCGAATAGATTTTTCCATCACTATTTTCCTAGGTTTTAATATGATCCACTTGGAAGCTCGATCTATCTTGCCAAAAAGGTTTAGCTATTCGCCGAGTGAAACAATGAATCTTTATGCAATAATTTTCTACGTTTCAATTTGATTGTTCTTCTTACTAACCACATATTTTTTAGATATGGAATGAACCAAACGAACACACATTCACAAAAAAAGTAAACACACGACATACAGATAATAAGGGAGGATCAAACACTCCCAAGAAACGAGGGGCTGAAGACCCTAAGAAACAGGCAAAAGGAAGATACACATATCACGAAAAGGAGTAGCTGTTGAGGCCAACGATTAGTGGAGAGAGCCTGAAAATGACTAACTATTAGTTCATCGACAGAATAGGCATACAAACATGGCAGAACCACTAGTTACCAGGATTCCATCATATGCAACCATTTTCATCAGGGAAACATCGAATATAGCTTTTCCAAAGCCTACTCTAATACAAGTATAGATACCTCTAGTAACTCCCTTACCCACTAAAGCTCATCCACCACGACTACTAAATAAATTTAAGGGTTATTGGTCAAACCATTATAGAGGAAAAGCTTCTATCTATTGAAGGGTTAGAAAAATATCCTGATGTTCTAGCTAACCTTCACTTCCACAAGTTTGTCTAGTTCATGAGGCCTCAAGAACCATAAATCCCTACTAGGGTCAGGGAATTCTATGAAACCTATGGAGCACTGGTGCCTAAGAACAACCAGCATGCAAGTGATTCCAGACCAGTGAGGTATATTGAAGTTAGAAGCAAGGAGGTGGATTGCTGCAGTGAGCACATAAATGTTGTGATGGGAAGGCCACTACACTTGATACGTCTTTATGAGGGCTTGCCTTTGTTGCATCACTAGTTAACCTTATGGTGTAGTTGGGGCTTGTTATTTCGAATAACACCAACAAATGGATCGGGGTTGGAGCTCAAATTTGAGAAAATGGATCTAAATGTGGCTGCCAGATTTTAGTTTAGTTTCATTAGAAGAACTATCATGCCATCCCAGAAGGAGTTTGTTCAACAACTTCCCAAGGAAACCTTCCTAGGTAGAATTATGTACCAAACGGAGCATTGGTATGGGCATGTTGATCTCACATGACATGGACATGAGGGCCAAATAGAAGAAAACTTCCCTGTCATTTCCTTATTTGGTTACTAAGCTATCAAAATATGCTAGAGTGCTTCGGGACCCAGCAAGAGACTTCAGGTCATTCCCCCATCTTCTACTAATTTATGGTAATTTGAAGTCAATTGCACCTAAGAAAGCTGACCGGGGGGGGGGGCAACTCCAGTTAACACCACTTTAGAGATTGATATTGTGATTGTACTTGCTGATAGATGAGCTCCCCCACCGGCATTTAGGCCCATAGGTACATCAACTTCCTCCTTGTCCTCACAGGATCAAGGTTATTGTTCTTCTGTTCAGGAGATTAGGTTCACTTAGGGTATGATCCTGAAGATTGGGCGTTTGGCTTAATCGGCTGAGCCACATGCGAATAGAGTGGATATATCATACCCAGGGATGATTGTGAGTTCCATAATGTTGCACTATCCCCACTCCATGCCTCTGTCGATGCTTTGACGTTGACGGTTAGAGATTGCCAGAGTAAATAGGGGAGACCATGCGCGATACAAGCTATGAAGGCCTACAACGTAGGCCTGCTCTAGAATGTTGATTATCTGAAGTTTGTCGACTTTAATGATCTGATGAGAATAGCTGATAATGGATATTCCCCTGTGACCTCAAAGATTCTTCAAGATACTACTAAGGATGTATACATGGGAGATGCAGTAGCAACTATGAAGATACACATACTGATGAATACCTTGAAACAACACAGTAGAGGGCATACGAAGAACACATATTCAGAAATTTGGCAAACATGGTGGGGGCCACTGTGTAGTACTCAACCCAGATATCACCTTCTGAGACTCTCACTGTGCGGAGTGTTTATACCCTTATTTATACAGAGACTTCATAGAAAATATCTTTCTTCACCTCTCTCCATCTTACTATTACTTTACTTTTTGGATAATATTACTTTTATTAGAGAAAAAACACATTATTTTGGTAGTGGGGCGAGGACCACACCTTTTTTCATGATATTTTTGTGCTTATATTTGTGTTTTTCTCTAGAATTGGGTCATTTGATTTTTGTAAAAAAGTAATTTTGCGTTTTGCAATTATTTGAGCTTATGCCTCTGTTATGTTTTAATTGCAATTGATTTTTACCATTTTGAACATTATCATTTTTAAATATTTTTGACCCCTGTTACATTGAAAATTGTTGTTCTCGTACAAATTTAAGTCTCATTTTTTATTAATATCAATGACTTAAATAGTGCTCTCAATCGAACAGACGTGAATGAGCGGTGACAAGGAGACCAAATGAAGTTACATAGACAATATTTGAACTCTTTGCATCTTGTTGTGACTTGAAATTTACTGAATTGATCTCTCCAGTGATAATCATTGCACACTAGTGAAACTGTGTAGTATTATCGACGTGTTATATGATAAGCTTATTTTGAAAAAAATCATGAACAAACCTATGATTTCCCCCATAATTCTGATTGACTTATTAATGTGTGCTCTTAAATGATTTTAGGCACTTTAAAGAGTGTGATTCAAATTTGATATGTACCTCTTTTATGACTTACCCGTGAGCATGTGAAACCAATTAGAACACCCATTGAGTGTTGTCCTTCTTAGGAAGAAAACTTATGTAAACCTATACCTTTATTCAACAACAACCTCTATTCCTCATGACTTTATTTAGTGAATGACAAGATAAACCCAAAAGCTTAAGTTTGGGATATGGTAAAAAGGAAATGGACAAGTCAAGAAGTGCCACAAAAGTCTCCCTAACTCATGGTGTTGCAAAGAAAATGGAACTCTCCATACATATAAAAAGAAAAAGAAAACTAAAAGGAAGAAATGAAAAAGAAACATAGTAGAATAAAAGTCCAAAAGAAATTAGGTTTCCAAGCAATCCATTTAGTTAATAGTAGGATGACATAGAAGCACTAGAAAAAAATTGATAGAAGAAGCTGAAAAAAAGGGAGTGCTACAAGCCCCACAGTCCATGATGACCATTAGTTATTGTGCCTAAACAACCATACCTTTGCACTCAGTCCCATCACAAGCCTTATAAGGACCTTTTTGATCTACAGTAAGCCGAATCAAAGATTGATTGCAAAATAAGGGGAAACCTATGGGTGAAAACATGCATTGTGTGCCTCTTTCCGAGTGTGAGAGTTCCATCTAATTCCTGATCATTCAATGATTAAGTTATGTGTGTGAATATGTAACATTCTTTGTGTGAGGGAATTCTTATATGTTGTTGGGCTTAAACTTGCATTAGTATCAAGTATTGTGAGCATGAGAATCTTTTGTAATGGTGTGTCACACTTTAGTCTCTGAGTATACAATTGATTTTCGCATGAGTAGTTTAAGTCTTATTGTGTATATACATGATTGATTCTTGTATAGCTCTATATTTTTAAAGACCAGGGAGCACCCCAGAAGTAACACGGTGTACTTGACCTCTCGGAGGTCTTATACAAGACTTTAGACATCTTTCATTGCATAAATATATAAATTTAGCGGAAAATTTAAAACTTTTGTTAGCACATCATATTTTAGAATATCACTTAAGACTCCAAGTCTCGTTTGTCAACTTATGACACAACTCAATAGAATAGGATGAGGACAGGTCCATTAACAACATAAAATAATATTTATAGAACTACATTCACCTAAA
This sequence comes from Solanum corneliomulleri, assembly GCA_027704805.1. Classification (NCBI taxonomy): domain Eukaryota; kingdom Viridiplantae; phylum Streptophyta; class Magnoliopsida; order Solanales; family Solanaceae; genus Solanum; species Solanum corneliomulleri. Next base: position 31,610,068 of record JAKWIY010003061.1, read on the forward strand.
AACATCTTGACATAGGCAATCCTTGAATCATAAGGATCCCTTCACTTGAACATGGGAGATCTATCAAAGCTCTTCGTTTAGGAGACATTCTTTAGTCATCAACACCTTTTTGTGTAAAATGATGAAGAATAATGGTATTAGTACAAGAATGCACCAAGTATGAAAACCATGCAATACATGCATTTAATGACAACATTTTGTTAGAAATCATACATCATGTCCTTTTAGTAAACTTCATGAACATTGGCACAACAACAAGAATATAGTTTCATATAAATCTTATAGAAAGTACACTATTGATAATATTGCATAAAGACACTTAACAACCTTTTAAGGCATATCCATTAGATACAACTCATTACTGCTCTTTTTTTCTTTAACTTATTCCCTTAAGCAACCGTAAAGTGTACCTAGTACAATATATCACCTTAAAGTCACCTACGGTAGTCTACATAAATATGCTTCATCAACACAACCACATATAATCATAAGGTCATAAGAACATCATAAAACATAAGCTTCACATAAGAACCATCACCTAAAACTACCACCAAGTCACACTAGTGCAATGTAAAAGTGAATCCTACACTACTACTCACAACCAAGTGTTTCCTAAGAAGTCACCCTACCCAAGGCATAATATAATAAACAACTCATCACCCCTTTGATAATTACTAGACATAAGGCCACATACTTCATAACATCATGTAAGGACTCATTCCATTACTACACTTTAGGCATAACCCATTAGTTCATATCTTTGTTAAACCAACCTCGCAACCCCTTCACAAGCTTACTTGTGCAATGTACACATGGAATCCCATACCACAACATATAGTAGTAAACTCATTTAGAAGCCATAACAGAAATTCACATGTATAATGATAATCCATGTCTTGAATAGCAAAGTCAATTAACATGCACACATACAATTCATACATACATAACATAAGTCTTACTATTATAAAATTCCGAATCTTATCCTTTCTTGAAGTTCACTTGTGCAATGCATGGGTAGGCCTATACTAAGTAACCTCCTCGAGGAGTTATAATAGAAACCATATTCTTATCTTAGTTAATTTCTTAATTTGGGAGACATAGCAATTACCGACATAGACCATGTGAGCTACATGGAATTTAGTGTTCTCCTTCGACACCGAAAACAGTGGGTTTTCACTTTACTAAGGTGTAACCAATTGTAAATAGCTTTATAAGTAGAATCCACTAGCTATAACCTACGGGGGCATGTAGTTATCGAACATGGATATTGCTACTAGAAACATTGAGTTGCTAACATGGAGATTTCCATGTCATTAGACAACATCTATCTTCGAAACTCGGACTTGCTAAAAGTTAACGTTCTCTTGTGGGAAGCCGAACTTACAAAATGTGAAACAACCACCCACTCTCATTTGTCATGTTCACTCTGTCCTAGTCTCAAACTCCCTTTTATAGTCATATTTAAGCCTTTGGTACATTAGTTCATAAAAAGAATGCTTTTCGAGATTGCTTCTTTATACATCATAGCTCAAAGGATTCTAAAATGAGAATGTCATTTCATCGTAGACCCTATTTTTTGTTAGAATGTCCTTTCACATACTCATATAATTTTGTGTATGAGCATACAATGTGAGATCTACCTCACGTTAACATCTCTAAGCAAAAATGTTCATAACTTCATTAATCATATACTTACATGAATAGTGATAGGTAATGACGCATATGAGAACTATTCTTTCCTTAGTCATCATGAATTTTTCTTATTATAGACATGCGTGAAGTGTGTGTGTACAACGGTCAACATGTATTGACTATAACATAACATTGATAAAGCCACCCTCTAAATATCACAATACATGTACAACATTCCTCAAGTCTTAAGGCATACACACATAGAGTATTAAGGACTATATAATACACAATCACATTACATCATAGGAGGCAAGAACATATTCAACATTAAAATAGAAGGCTCCTAGCATACTTTGATCACATGTTCATATAGGGATTTCATGGGTAGGGGTCATGCTACAAGAGTATTCATTATCATTATCCATATAAACCACACCTAACCCTAAAATGATAATCACATGTACATACAAAATCATCCACAAACACCTAGATCATGCAACTAGCATGGAAGACTATACCTATAACTCCACATAACATCAATTTGTTTAGAACATGATACTAGAATCCAGGCTACATCATTCAAATTCCTAAACATGGAAATCATCATATCAATTTATCTACTATCTAATTACTTCCATACCATGATCATAACACTTAAAGATGTACAAGAATGTAAAGACCGCCACAATAGGTTGATCATACCAATCATCACAATTCAATGTACATTCTAAGGTAATAAGAAGAAATAGGTTCAACTTACCAAATTTCCAATCAAATAATCATTTTGGTCAATTCAAAAAAAATCATAATCAATTGACTCAAAAGAATATAGAATTAACCAATTCATTATAATCTAATCATCATACAATCAAGTCACAAGGTCCATAAAATATCATAATTTCAACGATTAAGGATATCTTGGGTTCTTCATGGAATTCGATTGATATTAATCTTAAAAATAGTAATAAACATAAATCCATCATTAGAATGACTTCGAAATCAATTTGACAATGAATCCATGGCTAGATTGAATATTGGGTATTTTGGTCATTTCGTTACTTTTGAAATCATTGATTGAACACCTTAGATGGAAAATTAACCAAGGATTTACGATAACCGTACCTTATTGTGAAGACTTATGTAAAATTGGAGAATAAGCCATAAAAAACCAGCCCCTAGCTTGAACTTGAGTTTTGGTCCCAATAGAGGTTTGAGAGAATTTTGAAGAGAGGATAGTTTTGAGATTTTGATTTCTTATTAAGTGTTGGGGTTCTGCCTTGGGAAAGGGGTTAAAGAGATCTTAAAAATAGTTTATAACCGACGACAAAAGTTCCCAGAACATCCCCATACCCATTTGGACTTTTAGACATGTCAAATTTAACTTTAATTTAAGGAATTTTATTATGGGAAACACGTCTACGTCACAAGAGATTTTCCCAAAGGTTTTTTGAAATAAATTTTTTTTACAGTAGAGTCCATGACACATCCACAAGTGAATAAAGTATTTTTCCTTGGGAGGAACATGTAATGACTGGGCTTCTGAAATCCGAATCGCCACCGGCGTCGTTGATCTCTTAGAGGTCACAGACAAGCCTCTTCTTGCATTCATCACATTCTTATAGTTAATTTTTAGCGAAAAATTTAAAATTTTAATATGTATGAAGTTTACATAGACATCATATAGTCATTACGTGTTAAACATTATATACTAATTTCAACATGAATAGACAACCATCTAACATAAAGAATCAATTCAAAACTCAATATGAATATATATTTAAATAGTTTGTCAAACATAGCCTTAAACCAAAAGGTTTGAAATGAAATATGGAAGAAATGCTAGGACAAACATCCACTAGCTATGTCTATATCTAAAGCTAGACTAATGCTTGTAGAATCCTCAAAAATCAAGAGGACCTACCAATGGTCTGGAGAAACGTTGAAGTCCAAACTGCTGCAAGTGTCATCAATCTGTTCTATGACCTGCACCTATAAAAATAGTAAATAGTAGGGGGTAGTACACCACTTGTACTAAGTATGGGTGTATGAACACATACATATAATATATGCATGATCAATGAAGCTCTTCCTAAACAATATGCCCTATTTCTGGAAAGTCTGCTTATTAGACTTTCCTAATTCATTATTTGTGAATTGTGATATGAATATAATGTATTTTAATGCATTCAGAACGCACAACTCATTTTCTATATCAATACATGATATTAGTATCATCAACATAATTTAGAACAACTCGGGCGAAGATTTAAAAAATAGCTCTTTCTAACCCGAAAGCTCACCTCTCTATACTTAGTTTTATTTTAAATCTTTTTCTTCTTGTTGTTGTGTGTTAAATAATTCTTTAGTTTATTTTTTTTACTTACAAGTGAAATGATTTATTGTAGTGCCATACCCACAATGAATCAATGTAAGTAATCCAAGGACTAAGGAATGATTTCCCTACCTTATGATGAGTTATTCTTTACACTAAGTATTCATTAACATTCATAAGCCATTCCCTATGTGCTATTCTATCTATTTCATTGCTTTCATCTTAGGGAAGTTATGAGGTATTTCGTTACCATTATGTTTATACTTCCTTTATTGGAATCATATAAGAAGTCATTATAGGCCAATCTTATTTGGCTTTGCCGTTATTTGCTGAAACTTCATAAGCATGATATTGACAATTGACATTCTTAAGCTCTTCTACATTGCTCAGTTTGGACATACGTTCCATCATCATCATTCGTTCTCATTTTCATAGTGACATCATTAGGAATAAGATCATGCAAACTTAACAATTAAATTCAGAGTCTTCCCCACACTGAAAAGAGGAGATTCACCGGTTAAAATGAATCTAGATCATGTGAGGGAACTCATGAAATCCGTTGTCTATCCCACACCGAAACGGGTGATCCGCGGCTAAGGTGAATTCATCTCAGTTTTCACTCCACACTGAAAAAGAGTGGGTCACGGCTATAGTGAACCAAGATCATATCGTGAGCATTAACAAACGTAGATAATGTGAGCTAAACATGAAATTATGTGTTTCGTTCGCCCCATATCAAAAAGGGGTGGAATCACCAGCCAAGGTGAAGACGTACATGCCTAACTGCTTGGTAAAAACCACTGGCTAGTTCCTATATTGGCTAGACATATTTTGAAGACTAGGGACTTAATGAGACTACTTATCAACCTCGGTGGTAGACTAATCGCATGAGACTTACACGTGCAAGTACATGCTCATATAACTAGTCTATGGTTCTATGCTAACTTTCATTATTTTCTTTATCTTTTAGAGTTGACTGAAGCATCAAGGAAGCTTGCTTCTAAATTGACATTTACTTACTCTTTTGATGACTTCTCATCCTTACATTACATTAATGACATGTGAATTGTCCTTACATATCATCCTTACTTTACATTGATAATTGTGAATTGTCCTTATATATCATCCTTACTTTACATTGATGAATGTGAATTGTCCTTACATATCATCCTTAGGTGTTAATGAGACTAGTCTTACACATTCTAACACTTTTATTTGTGAGTATACTTAACATAGGTGTTACTAAGACTGTCTCACTTTATTTAACTTCCATTCTTGTTACTTACGCAATTGAGACCCCTTTAATTATTTTATAACTCACATTACTTCTTTACTTAGTGTGTGTAGTTAGTTCATTTCATCGTTTATGGACGATGAGCACTTCTTTCAATGATTTACAAATGTTCTAGTTCATTCTTGTAGATCATGTTGGGAGGTGTCCCAGTGTATGGCATGCCTTGATTATGGATTCATTGAGTTACTTTAGAAATGCTTATAACATACTTGATACTTTACTACACAAGATTTGACATATGATTAGTATTATCTCAAGATTTGGGATGTTAAATAGTAAGCCATTTTTATTCGCATAAACCAATTTTATGGATGTTCATATTTAAATTGAATATCTATGAAACCATAGACATTTCAATCATTTAAATAATACCGAAACATTAACATGCCTTCGTTTTGACAAATAGTGTTAGCCAATTTTATTGGAACCAGATAGTCAATTCATTCAAGATGTGATTCTATAGAGATCCTTTTTAATCAATCTTAGTTCATGACTTTAGGGTAACATTTTAAGACATATTTCACAGAATGATATTAGAATTTGATGACATTAGAATCCTCATAACGTTAAAAAACAGCAGGTTAACTTAGTCAGACACACATCACATTTGACACTTACGAACGTATATAACATATGGTCGATTCTGAATTCATGTTGTAAACATTAGCTTCATACGATCTTAAATTCATAGGTTCATGCAACATTAATCATTCAAGAACATAACACATAAAATCAGCCATCACCACATACCAACAATATGATCTCTAACCTATTCAACATTGAAATCGAAAAGGAACTAGGGACGAGGAGTTCGACGAGAACGGGAACAACCCTAGTTTCAAGATCATTGAATCATTTGAAAGAAAGTTATATTGGATAAAGAATTTTAGGAGAAAAAAACATACCTTATGTAGAATTTAATCTATGAAATCCACCTTGTACGAAACCTTGAAGAAATACTTGAAATCATATAAGAGAATCAAAGGATTTTTCTATTTTTCTTTCGTTCGCTTGCTTACTATTTTGCGTCGCCTTCTTTATGAGTTTGATCATAAATTTTTAGGTGTATAAACTTGTATTTTCTCATTAAACTAAGTTTTAATAAGTTAATTAAATAAATAAATTAATAAATTACTAAAAAGCCCCTCCTAGATTGACTAGAACTAGGAAAACATAATACGTGATGAAATCTGAAATTTTTCCTAAGAATTTCGTTTTGACCATTTAAATTAATTAATGAAATGGACAATTAAATTAATTTAGGGACCTAGGGTAATTAATAAAGTAACCCTAAGTCATTGGAACCATAATTAACCCTTTTGAACCAACCTAGGTTAAGTAATAGGATGTTTCATTAGTTGTACGAGGTTAGTATAAGAATTTCATTTTGACCCCTTTAATTTAATTAATTAAATGACTAATTTAATTAATTAAGTGACCTAGGGTAATTACTAATGCACCCTTAAGTCTTTATTACCATAAATAATCCTTTGGACTATCCTACCTTAGGTACTATAATGTTTCTTGAACTAGTTACTAGGTTAGTGTAAGGATTTTGTATTGACCATTTAAATTAATTCATTAAATTGATATTTAAATCAATTAGGTTACCTAGGTTAATTACTAAAGTAACCATAAGTCGTTATAACCATAACTAGCCCTTTGGATCATCCTAGGTTAGGTACTAGGATGTTTTTTTTCTTGTCTTAAGCGAAATCTTGAAATTTCTTTGTGATTTCGATTTTGCCCTTTTAAATTGATTAATTATGCTGCTAAATTAATCAAGGGTAATTAATAAATTATCCCTATGTTTTTAGGACCATAACAAACCTTTTGCACCATCCTATGTTAGGTACAAGGTTTATTCTTTAACTAGTTATTAGGTTAGTGTAACCCGGTAAAGTCTTAGGTTAATGTCACTAATTAGTTTATTTCGTTTGGTGCTAGGTTAGTTATATAGTGAGGGAAGTAGGTTAGATTAAAGAATTTTCAGGAATTTAAGCCCCACATGGAGTGGTCCCTTGTGCACGTTTTCCCTCTAACAACCCTAACCGAATTCGATTAGGGTGGTCCCCTCCTTTGGCCGCTTCTTCACATGTCTTCTACATGTTCTTTCACATGTCTTGGTTGTACTTATCTAACTAAATATTATTTATGATTACTTTGGGTATGTTTACTTATTGTCCCAAGGACCCTCACTATTTCCTTGGGCACTGCTCACTCTACATGATATTTTTAAATGGTTATGTACTTAGGGTACTAGGCTTGACACTTAGATGTCCAGTACCAAATGTGATTGCAACTGATTAATTTCTTATTTATAGCTTAGGGTCTTCCTTGCAGGTACATTTACTAAACAAGCTCATTTAAACTTAGATATATGGTAAAGACCCTTTAATCCAATATTTTCTTATATACCCCAATATTTTGCTTATTGGGTATTATATAGAAATTGGCTATTACTTAGACAATTTTCTATACTATACCTAATATTCTTCAATATTGGGCATTATAATGCCTATGTATCCCCAATACTAATTCTTAAAGACCTATTGGGCTCTTCACTATATATAAAATTTACCGGAATATTATAAAACAAGTCTGCAGTGCGGACATGTTCCTTTTATGTACAAATTTTGCTGCTTTGGGCAACTTCTTTGCCAATGGTTGGAACCTCCTCAAGTACCCTAGTGTGGTCCTTGATAAGTTTGTTTGGAAATTTTTACCCTTAGGTCACCTCCACTATTTTTAGACTCCAAACAACTCATAAAAACAACACAAACATATAAGGACACAGTAGTAAGTCCAAAGACTAACTTTCGAATGTCTTGGTCGTTCTTGGACATTTAACCCCCAAAGCACTTCAAATAAACTATACAAGCTTTAAAACACATTTTTAGCATGTTATTAACCTTTTAGGCACATTTGAGGCATATACACCTTTGTTCATGTTAAGGGTCTTGAATATTTTAGACATCCTATTGAAACTTTGAAGTTGCATTTTATTTGAGGACAAACAAAAGTTTTAAGTTGAGGGTGTTGATGAGTGCACAAATTGGACTAATTTAGGGATTTATTTTGAAGAAATAGTGTCTTCAGATTCTTATTTTGTCTCAATATCTGATGAAAACTATTATGCTTAAGGTATTCAAAGTTTTAGTGGAAGCATGGACAATTACGCACAAAAAGGAACAAAAGGCTTAAAAGAATGTAACCTGAAGCTTCAAATTCTCCAATTACACTTGGAAAATCACCAAAGGGAATAAGTATGCCGTTTGTGTCAGCACGCGAAGCCTGAAGGAAGTAGATAAAAAGGCGATGAAAGCAGTGGTCGGTGTGTCGGTGATCCGTTATGCAAAGTAGAGATATACCACCCAATGATCCTGGACACAAACATGATGAAGGCAAACTACAAAAGGTGATAAAATATAAAAAGGGAGAATCCATGAGTCTTTCGGCGATCGCAACTAACCTCGACAAATGGTTCACCGCAACACTTAATCTGAAAGCTATAAATACTAGTTTTAGGCTTTTTTTTAAAGAAGGGACAAACATTTTTATTAGCTTTCACTTTTTAGAACTTTAGTTTGTCTATTTTCTCTCACGTTTGGAGAGGGTTTTGTGGGACACTAGAAGAAGGAAGGGTTTCATTTTCCCCAACTTGGAAGTTGGTATTCTCTATTCTTCTTCCTTTGTTGATATTAAGGTTTACTTATTTTTACCCATCAGATTACATTATCATTTTGTTAATATTAAGTTTTACTTTCTTTTACCCTAGATTTATTTTTAACTAAAATTCGAAGTACCCTTTGTACTATGTATGTTTTTGCCAAGGCATCTAAAATTTCTTTAGTATTAAGTTCAGTTATTACATGTAACACCTTGAGTTGTAAAAGAACTAAATTGGAAATAAAAAACATATGAAATTTGGAGAGTTAAATAATGTTTTTGGTCAACTTTAAACTACCATTACTCTTAGCACATGATGAGTTAGGCGTGATACAAAATATCAAAGGAAAGACCTTTGAATTATATTTCCATTGTAACCGAGTTTGCTAAGTTTCAAGTTTGGATGAGTGAGATACTGCCTTTTAATGTTAGGATGTCCAGTTAAGGAAAGTTAGCCAAAAAAAGTGAGGGGTATTTTGGTCTTTTACTTAACCAATAAGATTTAATTTGTTTTTAGTAATATTTTAGTGTTCTAATATGATTTGTTTATGTTTATAATCCGAAAATATGACAAGGATTTTAGTTGAGAGTTCACGCTGAGAAAAGAAGAGAAAAAATAATTCATTCATCGAGATTCTTGCGTCTTTTTGTGGAATTTCTCCATGGGATTAATCACCGAGATATATGTAATGTTTCATAGTGTTGGATTAATTTTATAACACGCCAAACATTATATTTTCATCATAGTTTCTTTCTTAAAATGTAAGGATTTATGTTCTTTATTAGTTCTTGATAAGTGTTCTTCAAGTTTCCTAATGTTTTGATGTAAGATTCTACTTGATTCAACTTTAAATGACCATATTGCTGATAATTTAAAGATTTACGTGAGTCATAACCTATCCAGATAAAGGTATTTGAATTACTTTCCAATGCCACCAATTTTACATCAATCAAACTTCTGAGCATAAAGTTACGACTATTTTAAAACCTATACAGTGTTGTTACAAATCAGCAAACCAGAAAATATTAAAAAGTGTTAGTTTTGTTTTTTTAAAACGAAGAAATCCCTAAACTAACTTCTTTAATAAGAAAAAGCTCAAACCAATCAAATGTCAACTTTTAATCCATCATTCTCGTTCATTGAAGATTCTTTCAATCTTTAATATAGATTCTTCTTCAATGTAAGTTTTCTCGACGAATTTTGTCTAACTCAAGTTCCTCCACACAACTATAAATCACTAATGAAAATGATAAATCTTGGACATAGAGATTTGAAGAATCTAATTCAAGAATCTCAAGAAAGGTTTTCTAGTTTATTTACCTTCAAGCTAGGGTTTCAAGACTTCTATTCAAGTAATTCTTCAACAAACTTATTATTTTGAAGTATTTAAGTCTATCATAGTGTTGGACTAGGTTTTCCTCACACCCTAAATATACATTTAGATAGTAAAAGAGCAGTCTAGGATATTTTCCCTTGATTCCAGTATTCCTGAGATAAGTGGATTTTGAGTTCTTGAGTTCATGTTTTTGTTAAAATTTCTATTCCTAATTATCAAGTTGTTATATTTTTATTGAGGTCCTTCATATTATAAATTATACATCTTAAATTCATAATTTACATTCGAGATAGTTAAAAGTGGAGTTCAAGAAAGTCTTTGAGTTTAAATGTGAATCCTTTGAGATCAAGTACTACAAATTTGAATTGTGCTTTAAAGAAGTATCTCATAGAATGAGAAGAGTCGTACACATGAGATCCATGTAGTTATGTATACCTTCGAGTCAAGTTATTCATGCCTATTAATTCTGCATGGACTCCATAGGTTGATCATCTTTGAAAGTAGCATCTTCAAGCTCTAAGTCTTGAGTAATAAGTTTCTAACATATTTTAGTTTATATTTCTAATCATTGGACCTTTACATGTTATCCGTAAAGTACTTGAGTTTAATTGTTCATTCCTATAAATCTTCATGAGACATAGAAGTCGAATAGTCTTGAGATGAGAAATGTCTTTGAGTCCTTGAGTTGAGTAGTTCATGCTCATAATTCTGCATGAACCCTCAAAGTTGAACACCATGAAATATCTATAACATTACATCATGAACCATGAGTCCATATTTCAATTCAAGGAAAGTTAAGAGTCAACTCTACAAGTTAAGAGCAAGTCAAGGTAAAAGTTAAAAAAGTTATTCAAAAGTATTTCAGAAATGTTTCACTTTCTTTTAAAAACATAAAGTTCAAGTTGAGTAAAGATTAAAGATTGCAGTCCTCTAATGATAGACGTATATGGGGACTATGTATTCCAAAAGATTTAAATGTTTTGATATTTGAGAAATAAAGGGAACATCGATTTCAATAGATAGATGATAAGCTATTTTTAGACTAATTATCTCAAACCAAAGAAAAAGGTTTATATTTACAAACTAATGATTTAAGTATATTTTGGGAGTAGTATTGAGCACCGATATGGGAAATGCGAGTTCAAATAACTCAAGTATCCATAAACCATGTATCCACCATGGTTAATAAAGGATCATACTTTTTAGATGATCACTTAAGTTAAGTTGATGGATCCACTAACTTAAGTATTCTATATGACGGCAAAGTATAATATAGTTCTCGCAGCGTGGGCAAGATGGTATATCACAACTTAGGCTCATACTGGTGGTTGTTGGTTACAGAAACTCCCACAGTAGTAATTGAATGGTCCACCCTCAAATGGTTCGACTTACTATGAATGGGGTACATGACTTTATTAATGGATTATATAAGTGGACTTTGAAAAGGATAATGGTATGTCTTTTTATGATTTTATGATGATGAGTTGACGTCATGTTTTTAAACAACTTTACTATATGTTGCACTAATTTTAAACTTCTCAATAGTTATATGAGTTCATCTAAGTATCAGAAGTTGAGTAGTTCGAGTTGAGTACTCTAAATTGAGTATGTTTAGTTGATTTGTGCTTCATTGAGACGAGTATCATATATTTTAAATTTATTAGCTAATCCCTGAGTTGAATATCATCCTTTAGTATTTTTGAGTTAAGTGTGTTGATGAGTTTTAAGTATCCTTTAGTATTCCTTGAGTTGCTAAAGATCGAAAAATGGTAAGTATGTTTCCTTTTTATCAAGTTCAAGCATATATTATTCTTGTGAATTTCTCTTGCTTGCTCGTCGATTCCATGTACTGAGCAATTTGTTCTGAATCTTTTGATTATGCAGACAACAGACACATATATTCTGGATCATCAATATGAGCTTTGTTGATACACCCGAGAGTTTGGGTTTTATATGGTGAGACTCCTTACTTCCGGAGGATTTCATTTCCTTTTTACCTTAGTCAGGATGTCATAGGTCTTGTCTTGACTTCCATCATTATCAGTTAGAGTCTTCATAGATAGTCTTTATAGTTGAGGACTCTGTTTTAATCATTTATTTTATTGGATATTTTAAATACTTAAGCTGCCTATTTAAGATGAATTGAATTTATTTTATTATTTCGAGCTTTCTTTTGAGTTAAAGCTTTGTAAAGTTGAGTTTATCGAATCTTTATTTTAGTTTTAATCTTTTGCATGCTAAAGTTATTCTTCGCTTGTAGTTAGCTAGTATGAGTGTTCGTTTGGAGACTAGCAATAGTTCTTGAGTTTCGGCCACATCCAAGGTGTAGACTTGGATCGTGATAAACTTGGTATCAGAGTATTGAGTTCAAGTGTCGCAGGGTGTTTATGAAGACGTGCCAAGTAGGATTTTTTCTTCGTTTGGAGGGCCCAAATTCTATAAATGAGGAACAACGGGCGTTTATGAAAAGTTCCATTGTTTCAAACTCTTAATCGTGTAATAGAGATATGTCATAGAGATTTTATTCTTAGTCGTGCGTTCTTAGATTCATTAGACTACCTATCATAATAGTGGTTGTTGAAAAGTAAAGTTTAAAGATCTTTATGGATTAGTTATTGCTATAAAAATAATTGAGAAATTCATGAGAATCTGGAGGGGCTTGAGAGAAGACCAAGAGTAAGTTATGTGTTCCTTTTTAGAGTAATGCACCCACATTCATATGAATGGTGTGTTTGATCTTGAAGAGATCTCTACTCTTTTATTTAAGTCTTGTTTCAGTTGGGATCTTTGTGAGGAGGTATGTTTAGAGCTTATGTAGTTTTTTCACAAGAAAAGGTAGCATGAGCTACGAGATTGTGAAAAAAATTAGTAAATAGTTCATCTTATGTTAAGAGAATACTATGTTGAGGGTTTGTTATCTAAGTATGGAGATGTGTTTTTTCATACTATGTTTGTATAGTCAGGCACCTAATAAGTTATGAATGAGGATTTTTCCCATATGGGTTTACTATGAAGTGATGAATTGTGAAGATATCAAGGTAGAAGGTTGTGTAAGAGTTGCATGTAATATGACGATGTGTCATTGTGTTAGTAAAGACAAAGGTATGTGTTGAATATAAGAGCCAAAATATTCAAAAGTGATAGATCAAAGTTACGCTTATGATTTGCTTGAGAGGTTCATGATGTTCCGGAGGTTATAGAACTTGTCTATTAATGAGGTATAGCATAGTATAGCAATCATATTGATATTCGGGTTCAATAATAACATCAAGATTGAATTTGTAAAAGAATGGCAACACGAGGGTTATTATCTTAGACTAGATATTAGAGATATAAGACTAGAAATATAGTAAGTGAGGAATGGAGATGTTAAATGCAATAAATATGAGTGGTACAACTGAGAAACCTTAACCGCTAGATAAAGGCAGTGAAGTGTCTCTATGTCAAGAGAATATCAAGAGCATTTATAGGCGTATTGAGAAGGTACGTTAACAGAAGAGGTTATTATAATCACCTTAGAAATTTTCTTGTACCAGCTTCTGGAGAATTTGGTAGTTACGAGATAAGCTTTTGCTGATTGTTAGAGTAAACGAGGATGTAGACTAGTTTTTATGGAATAGGTTCATACCTTTCAAGTGTCAACTTTTGACCTAAGGGAGCGATTATAAGATGAGAAATCAAGTCAAGTGTTTGAGATTAAGATATTAATGACTTCCTAGTGTTTGGGGGAGATCCTTTTCAATAGTCCTTTTAGTAGTAAACTTTTTTAGTCTACTAAGCTTTAATGTGATGTTGTTACACATACACATTTGGTGGGTGTTGATATAAATTGAATTTTGTGGTAAAGAGTGATCGTTTTTGGATGAGATTCACAAAAATTAAGGATTTGGGTTAAGCTTAAATTTAGTAAGAACATAAAGTTACATGCAGACCTTAGTAAGAGTAACCAATTCAATACAAAGTCCAACAGTCATTCAAGGACGAATGATACCCAGGGTAAGATATTGTAAAACCCCCCAAAAAATTGAACTAAGACGCAATCCATCCTTCTTAGTGAGTATGTTCTTGCCAATGAATAAAATTTCCTTAGTATTATGTTTAGGACATTAGGTATAGCACCTTGACTTCTAAAATAACTAAATTAGAAATAACAAAAATCTTAAATTTGGAGAGTTAAGCTAAGTATGAGTTTTTGGTCAAATTCAAACAACCATAACTTCTAGAACATGATGATTTAAGTGTTCTAAAAGATACCCTAGAAAATATGTTTGAATTATATTTCTTACGCCGCTGAGTTTGCTAAGTTTTGATTTTGGATGAGTGAGATATGACCTTTTAAAGTTAGTTTGTACAGTCAAGGAAAGTTAGACGAAAATTGCGAGGGGTATTTTGAACTATTCCTAACCCAAAAAAATTTAATTCATTTTTAGTAGTATTTAGTGTTCTTATCTGATCGGTTTCAATTTATAATACTAATACATGCCTAGGGTTTTAGTTAAGAGTTCAAGAAAGAAAATAAGAGAAAAACGGAGAAGAAAGGAGAGGATAAAACATTCGTCTAGATTCTTGTGTCTTGTTGATGAAATTGACGATGGGTTTAATTATTAACAGGAATGTAAGCTTCCATAGTGATGGGTTAATTCACCCACAGACCAAACATGTTGTTTTCAGCGTAATTTTCTTTTTTGAAATTTAAGTATTTAAGGTCTTGATTAGTTCTTGATAAATGTTCTTCAAGTTCCTTACGTTTTCATGTAAGATTCTACGTGGGTAAAATTTAAATAACCATATCTCTTAGAATTAAAGAGTTACGTGAGTTATAACCTATAACAATTAGTGGTACTTGAATCTACGTTCCAACACCACAAATTTTGCATCAATCCAATTTCTTAGTAGAAAGTTATGACTATTTTAGTAACCTATAAAGTGTTGTTACGTATTAACCAATGGGAAAACATTAAAGAGAATTTTTGGTATTTATATATCCAAGAAAATCCTAAACAAATTTCTTGAATTAAGAAAAACTCAAAACAATCAGATTTTCATCTTTTAATCCATCATACTCTTATATATAGAACTCTAAGACAAAATCCTAAGGAAAAATAAATGTAGAATACTCTATTAAAGATTTTTTCAATCTATTTTCAAGATTTTTCATCAAGGTATGTTTTCTCCAAGAATTGTATTCTATATAACTCATGTTCCTCAATACAATAATGAATCACTAATGAACTTAAAAAATCTTGGTTATCGAGATTTCAACAAACAAAGTCAAGAATCTCAAGAAAGGTTTTCTTCATTGTTAACCTTCAAGCTAGATTTTCAAGATTTCTAATAAAGTTGTTATTCAAGATTATTCAAGAAACTTATTTTTTTTAAGTATGTAGGGATATCATAGTGTTTGACTAGTTCGGCCTCACACTTTAAATAAACTTGCAATTTGTAAAAGAGTTATCAAGGATATTTTCCCTCTATTTGACTATTCTTGAGATATGTTGATTTTGAGTTCTTGAATTTAGTTCTTTTAAAATTTCTATTCCTTATCATTAAATTGCTATATTTTATAAAAGTCCTTCATATTATAAACCATAACTCTTAATTTCAGAATTTACATTCAAGAGAGATTAAAGAGTAGAGTTGAAGAAAGTCTTTGAGTTCAAATGTGAATCCTTTATGATGAACTATTGATTCAAACTATGTTTTAAGAAAGTAAGTCAGAGAATGAGAAGAGTCGTACACATGAGTTCCATGTAGTTATGTAGACCTTCCAGTTAAGTCGTTCATGCCCATAAATTCAACAATGACTCCATAAGTTGATCATCATTGAGAAGGAGTATCATGTTCAATTTCTAAGTCTTGAGTTATAAATTTCTAACACATTTTATTTTATTTTATTTTCAATCATAGTACCATAAAATGTTATCCAAGAAGTCCTTGAATTGAATTGTTCATGTCCATAATCCTGCATGAACCCCCATGAAGTCCTTGAATTGAATTGTTCATGTCCATAATCCTACATGAACCCTATAGGCCGGACAATCTTCAGATGAGAAGTGTCTTTGAGTCCATGAGTTGAATAGCTCATGATCAAAATTCTACATGAACCCTCAGAGTTAAAAATCATGAAATCATCCATAAATATGAAATCATGAACTTTGAATCCACACTACAATTTAAGGAAAATTAAGAGTCAAGTCTAGAAATTAAGAAGAAATCAAAATAAATCTTATAAAGTTTTCAAAAGTCTTTCACAAATGTTTTCACTTTGTTTTAAAGACTTAAAGTTCAAGTTGAGTAAAATGTAAAGATTTATGTCATTTCTTAAAAGAAGTATATGGGCACTATACATTATCAAAGAGTTTAATTTTTTCACAATTAAGAATGAAAGAAAACATCGATTCCAAAAGAGATTTTTTAAGCTATGTTTTGAGTAATTATCTCAAACCAAAGAAAGAGTTTTGTCTTCACAAACTAATAAGCTAAGTATATTTTTGAAGTATTATTGAACACCGATATGGGGATGCGAGTTCAGATAACTCAAGTTTCCATAACCGTGTAGTCATTATGGGTAGTAGAGGGTCATACATTTTATATGATCACTTAGTTTAAACTAGTTCATCCATTGAGTTAAGTTTTCTATATGAAAGAAAAGTGTAGAACAATTCTTGCGTCATGGTCGAGACATTCTATCACCACATTGGCTCATAATGGTGGTTGTCGGTTCGAGAAACTCCCACAGTAGTAATTACATGGTTCCTCAAGAGTTCTACTCAGTATGAATAGGGGTATGGAAATTCATTCATGCATTGCACAAGAAGCCTTTGAGAGGGAGCGTGGTATGTCTTTTATGATATTATGAATATGAGTTTACTTCATGTTTTTATACAAGATTTCTTTATTTTGCACTTCTTTTGAATTGCTTTATATATCAGTTACTTCAGTTATGTATCAAGAGTTGAGTATTTGAATTTTAGTATCTTGAGTTTATATGTGCTTCATTAAGTCGAGTATCATATATTTGAAATTTAAATCTAATCTCAGAGTTAGTATCTTACCTTAGAGTACTTTTGAGTTATGTAAGTTTAGTATTCCTTAAGTTGAGTAAGTTTAAAAAGAGGTAAATATGTTTCTTTGTATCAAGTTCAAGGTTATGTTTATGCTTTACGACTTCTATCATATGCTCGGACATTCCACGTACTAAGTCATCTGGCCTTCATTTTTTGATGATGCACACACATGTATTCAAGATCATCAAAATGAGCTTCATTGAAATATCCGAGAGTTCGAGTTAGCTTTAGTAAGCCTCCTTGCTTCCGTAGATTGCATTTATTGTTCATTTACAACTTCCATCATTATCAGTTAGAGGCTTCATAGATAATTATAGTTGAGGAGGCTGTAGTAATCATTTATTTTTCCAGATTTTTTAAAAATATTTAAGTTTCTTATTTTGTATTGAATGGAATATATTTTATTATTCACAGTTTCCTTTTAAGTTAAAGCTTTGTGAAGTTGAGCTTATCGAATTTTTATTTTAGTTTTAAGTTTTTGAATGCTTAAGTTAGTCTTCCGCTTCTAGTAAGGCTGGATGAGTGTTCGGGGAAACAAAATGGTCTTGATTGTCGGCCACGTCCACGGTGTAGACTCAGGTAGTGACAAAACCCCCATTTCCGGGGGTGTGATTTAGAAAATATGTTTTCATGATATTGTTGGGTCTTGCTTGCTAGGTTAGATGTATTTTAATGGTGATTTCACCTAGTAGTTGTGGTTAAATTTAATGCGTTTGTAGCTGCAAATACAAACTCACCTATGTGTTTTTAGCTTTCCCCACACGTAGTTCGCGAAACCAAGAGCACTAGTCTTATGGCCTAAGGAGTGGGTCCAAAATAAGATTCAGCAAGAGAAGGTAAGAACTAATTCAATACTTTACAAATTAAATTGAGAGAGTGAGTGGAGTAAGGCATAGGATTGCTTTCCTGCGGAATAGGTGTCTGAGTGGAGCAGATCAGAAACGGGGTAAGTTTCCCGAGAGGGAACTTATTTCCATCTAAAGCTTAGACTAGTCTCTAGTATCTTGAAAATTTCCTATCTAAATTATGTACCCAACTATCCATATCACCTTGTGTTTTGTTCACACCGCCAAGTACTTCTCCCCTTTCTTGATTTTTCTTATGTTTTTATTGTTTTTACTTTACTTGTGAAAAAAAACCCTTTCGATATTTGACACTTTCTTGTCGCCCTTTTTATTTGACTTGATTTTATTCTAAATCCCTTTAGCTATGACTAATTATAATAAAATTCTAATTTAATTACAATTATCTCCGAACCGCTCCCTTAAGACACTACCCAACCCTTGGTTGGGTTACTAAACAATCGCCTTTCGTAGACTCTCAAACCATAGGTTAGCGTCGTTTGTCATGATAAGAAATCAATCATAATATCTTTTAATTAGTTATGAGAAAATATATTAATCAAATATCATACAAAATTATGCAATAATATTTATAAGATATTATTTTTGTTAACAAAAAAGATAATGAACATAATAGCAATTCAATTCAAACCCCTACAACGAGTTCAATTATAAGAAATGAAATCAGAATCCCAACATATTCATTAATACGAAATGTTTGTCCAATACCCTCTAAAAACAACTCCAAAAATGGGAATAATTTTACTGAGAATAAGGATAAACAAAACACATAGCGACTAAACTCTAAATAACAACTTTCATTTTGAATTTGAGTGTTGTACCGTTTTTTCCTTCTCTACGTAGTAACTTAGCCATTTTAATTGCCTTTTTTCTTGATAACTTATCTTGGTACAAATTCCAACATCATGTAACCTATAGTCTCTCACGAATTTTTAAAATATTTTGCACACCTCACGCTGTGTGGGCTGTATAGTTAGGCACTTGGGTATTAGACTAGTGTGCGGAGGACCATCAACATTCTTTTATTTTCCCGTAGGGGTGCATAGTTGGGAGCTTTATAGCGCGACAAACACACGAAGGACTAGTTGCATATTTTTCTTTCTTGTTTGTTGCACGCCAATGGCTTGAGGCTGTGTCACGCCACGAGCTACCCCCGAGATGCGGACACTGAACCTAGGACCACAAGTGATCCCAAGCTAACCCTGGTGGCATGATCATAAGCATACTAAAGATAATAAACTGTTGTGGAAGCTAAATCATACTAAAAATGAAAAGATGGGGAATACCCATATTCTATAACTGAGATATTTGAAAACAATGAATTTAATACAAAAGAAATATTAACTCAATACAAGATGAATCTAACTATGACTGAAAATAGCCTCTAAACTAGACTAGAAATACTGGGACAAGATCCAACTAAATCTAGCAAAAACTAAAACTAAGTGACTAAAGAATGAAATTAAACTCATTATTTTTGTCCTCAGAGAATGAGGACTCACCACTGAATCTACTAAACTGGAGATAGGGAAATCGATTTATGCGTGATTTGGATGCTGAGAACCTGAAACTACATCACGAGAAGATGTAGCGCAAGTATGCGTCAGTACTTGAAAGGTATTTAGCATGTACGATAGAGTAATGATGAAATATAACATAACTGAACAAGAACAAAAACAAGTATAATAATCTGAACGTGATGTGCTGATTTCTAAGCTAACTGGATGCAATGACAAATTTATGACATGCTGAAACTGAATACTGAATATACTAATAAATGGTCAACGCAAAGAGTCTGACTGAACAGTGGGAGCTACTAATAAGTGATAATAAAACCACATGCGCTAAATGTGGAGTCCGATGTATACGCCCCATCTAGAGGAGCCAATATACCATGCCAAAGGTATAAAGAAATGCTGGCGTGATCACTAAACTTATTGCCCACAGAGGGGACTTACAACCAACATGGCTAGTTTTGGGACAATTGGGTACCCTAAACCCTAGTCCAACTTGGTATTGTGCTACTCCCAATGAATTCTGTAAATTAACTGATTATATGTGAATTTCTATTAATACTTGATAGCTCAAAACTGAACATGCAAACTGAGAATGCAACAATTAATCTTGTAATTATGCATTAATAATTGAGGCATGTATATCTGAAGTGTCTAAAATATATCACCTAGCATGGTAATTCAACAACTAATGAAATACAAAGCTAGGGTTCTGATATTCATGCGATAATATGAGTAATACCATGATAATCTGATTTGGAACATGTATTTAATAAATTCATGAAGTAATATCAATGTTCTAGAAACCCTAGGTTTAATCATGATAAAAGAATCAAGAACTGACTGAAACTAAGGACCCAATGGGTGAAAGGAACCCACTAGTGAAATCCCAAGTACCTTGTGATGAAATCCACGGAAAACTACTTAAGTTTCGGGGCTGGAACTGCTGGAGCTTGTGGCGTTCTTGAACTAGGGTTCTTGAGCTTGTTTCTCCTCTTTTGTTTCTAATTTTCTAAGTTTTGATTTAATGATTTGACTGGGATATGTTTTAGTTATTTTTCTAGGCTTAAAATAACTAAAATTAGATGATATTGAGTCAAAACGACGTAACTTAGGGTTTAAAAGGAGTGGAAATGTCATAAAGACCCCTTGAAAGGGTTCTGTTGGTACTCATGACGGCCAGGATTGACAGTCCGTCGTGCGCCCGACGCCCCGTCATTCGGTCCTTTGTAAGGGCCTATCCGATATGCCTTTACTAAAATGGGCATATATTTTTACTCACAGGTCTGATTTTAGCAGGGTCGGTGGATATAGAAAGATAATTCAATTATCTATTTGTGGGTAGGTCATGGGAGACCTAATTCTTTTTGTTATAAGAGTGATGATCATTTTAGGTTGACCCAGCTGCATTTTCCCCTTGACTGTCTGCAAATTTTCCACCTACGGTCATACCTACAGACAGTAGGTCCACGTACGAACCATGTTGGTCATCCATAGCTCTTGTCGTAGAGTGGTTGAAGGGATTCTTGATGGACGGTAAGGACTACGGACCGTCGTTTGACCTACGGACCGTATGTGCGTCCGTCGTCCAAGACTTAACCAATTTTTGTAGGCTGAAATTTTTGGATGTTTCTGATCCCATCGACGGTTGTGCAGGACAGACCGTGGTTCAGGCTACGGTCTGCCGATGCCACCGTTTGTAGCACCTGCAGATTTTTCTGAAAAACTAATTTTTGGTCTGTTTTGGCTATGAAGTGTTACATTATCTCCCCCTTTGGAACATTCGTCCTCGAATTAAGACTAAACTAGTTGAAATAGAGGGAGAGAGATGCAAACCCCACTACTAAAGAGTGAGAACTGAGTTGTGACTGAATTGAGTTCTGAGTACATGCAATTACGCTAAAAATAAAGTACAAACTGAGGAACATGATTCTAAAACTGAATTTATGCAGGAATGACTTACAACTAAAGAGGAACTATTACCTCAAGCTGGAGTGGAATCATAAGGAAAAAGGTAAGGATACTTTGCTTTCTTGACTGCTACTTCTTCCCAAGTAGCTCCCTCTACGGACTAACTCTTCCACAAAACCTTGACTTAAGCGACTTCTTTGTTTCTTAACCTTCTAACCTGACGGTCAAGAATCTCAACTAGTACATCCTCATAAGAAAGACTATCTTTCACCGTCACACTCTCTAATGGCACTATAGAGGCTGGGTCACCCACACACTTCTTCAAGACTGAGATGTGGAAGACCAGATGCACTGCTGCTAATTTTCTGTAAGTGTAACTCATATTCCACCTTGCCAATCCTTTTCAAGATATTTTAAGGGCCTAAATATCTAGGACTGAGCTTCCCTTTCTTTCAAAATCTCATATCCCCTTTCATAGTTGAGACTTTTAGAAAAACCCAATCATCAACTTAGAACTCCAATTCCCTTCTCCTTACATCTGCATAAGATTAATGACAACTTTGGGTTGTCTTAAGTATATGTCTAATGAGTTGCACTTTCTCCATAACATAAAGGACTGGATCTGGCCCTATCAAAGCTGATTCACGTACTTCAAACCAACCAATAGGAGATCTACATCTACGCCCATATAAAGCCTCAAAAGGGGCCATCTGAATGCAGGAATGTAGCTATTATTGTAGGTAAACTCAATATGAAGAAGGTGATCATCCCAACTACCTTTGATATCGATCACACAAGATCTCAACATATCCTCTAAGGTCTGAATGGTACGCTTTGCCTACTCATTCGTATGTGGATGAAATGTTGTACTAGGGTTGACTTGAGTACCAAGACCTTTTTGAAATGACTTCAAGAAATGACAGGTAAATTGAGGACCTCTATCTGAGATTATAGACAAAGAACCCCATGCAATTTCACAATTTCAGTAAGGTAAAGCTTTACATTGTCCTCTGCCGAATATATAGTCTTGACTGCCAAAAAGCGAGAAGACTTAGTTATCCTATCAACTATCACCCAAATTGAGTCATGCTGTATGCGAGTACGAGGTAACCCTGGGATAAAATCCATATTAACACATCCCATTTCAAAGTAGGAAAATCGATATCTTTAGGCATATCTCCTTGTTTCTGATGTTCTACCTTGACTTGCTGGCAATTGGGGAACTTACTCACAAAGTCTCCTATATCCCTCTTCATGCCATTCCACCAATACATTTCCCGCAGATCGCGGTAAATCTTAGTGGCACCTGGATAAATAGAATACCTGGAGTTATGAGCTTCTGCAAGAATATATTGTATCAACTCTCCCACATCACGAACACACAATCTATATTGGCGGCGAAGTACACTATCTCCCCCTTGGGAGAAAACATCCACTCTCTAAATGTTGACTACACACTTTAGTTCAATCGTTATCGGATCACTCTCTTGCTTTTCCTTAACCTCCACTATCGAAGACAATTCTGCCCCATTCTGAACTGTTTCATCGCTGTCTGATATGATCATAAGGCAAACTCCCAAGCGAGCAAGCCTGTGAACATCCTTCACTAGATCCTTTCTTTTTTCCTCAACATAGGCTATACTACCCATAGATAATCTACTTATAGCATCGGCCACTACATTCGCCTTTCAAGGATGATAATGCACACTCATACCATAATCCTTAAGGAACTCAAGCCATCTCCTCTGGAGAATATTCAACTCTTTCTGGGTTAACACATAAGTAAGACTCTTATGATCGTTGAACACATCTAAATGAGTACAATACAAGTAGTGTCTCCAAATCTTGAGTGCAAACACCACTGCTGCAAGCTCGAGGTCATGAGTTGGGTAGTTCTTCTTATGCACCTTAATCTTTCCAGAGGCATAATATATAACCTTATATATTTGCATTAACACACAACCAAGGAGTACTCTGGATGCATCGTAATAGATCACATACCCATCTGAACCCTCTGGTAGAGTAAATACACGAGCTGTAGTCAATCTAGTTTTCAAATATGCGAAGCTTTTCTGACAATCATCTTACCATTGGAACTTGACCATCTTCTGATTCAACCTAGTCACTGATGAGGATATAGATGAAAATCCTTTCACGAACCTTCTGTAATAACCTGCTAGACCTAAGAAACTTCTGATATCTACAGTAGGGGTAGGTCTAGGCCATTGTTTCACTAATTCTATGTTTTGTGAATCTACACGGATCCCTTCTCTAGATACAGTGTGACCAAGGAAAGCAACAGATTTCAAGAAAAACTCACATTTACTAAACTTAGCTAATAACTGGCGATATTTGAGAGTCAACAGAACAACTCTCAAATGACTTGCATGTTCTTCTTCACTCCTAGAGTAAATGAGGATATCATCAATGACGCTGATAACGAACAAGTCTAAGTACTGTTTGAACACTTTGTTCATTAAATCCATGAAAGATGATGGAGCATTGGTTAGTCCAAATTACATAACTACAAATTCATAATGACTATACTGAGTTCTGAAGGCTATTTTTGGAATGTCACTATCTCTGACTTTGAGCTGATGATAACCCGATCTGAGGTCTATCTTTGAGAAATGACTAGCACCCTAAAGTTTGTAAAACAAGTTATCGATATTGGGGATGGGATACTTATTCTTGATTGTTAACTTGTTCAACTGTCTATAGTCAATGCACATTTTGAGAGAACCATCTTTCTTCTTTACGAACAATACTGGTGCACCCCATGGTGAAATACTAGGTCTGATGAAACCCTTACCTAGAAGGTCTTTGAACTTCTATTTCAATTCCTTAAGCTCTGCTGGAGGCATTCTGTAAGGAGGAATAGAAATAGGCTGGGTATTTGGAAGGAGATCAATTCCAAAGTCGATTTCCGTTTCGGAAGGAAACCCGGGAATATCTTTTGATAATTCTTCTGGAAATTCATAGACTACTGGAATTGACTCAAGACATGGGGTTTCAAGGCTAGAATCCTTAACCCGAACTAGATGATAGAGATAATCCTTTGATATCATCTTTTTGGCCTAAGGTAAGAAATAAATCGACCCATAGGCGCTAGGCTACTACCCTTATATTCTAAGATTGGTTCATCTTGAAATAGAAAACGAACAATCCTAGTTACAATTGACTAAGGCATAACATGAGTGTAACCAATCCATGCCTAGAATGATATTGAAGTCTACCATTTCTAACTCTACTAGATATGTTGAGGTGACTTTATGAGAGACTATGATAGGGCAATTTCTATATACCCGTCTAGCTATAACTGGGTCACCGGGTGGTGTAGAGACTCAGAGGGGTTCTGAGAGAGTTTCTTGACTGACATTGATTTTGAATGCTATACTAAGTTACAAAAGATAAAGTTGTGTCTATTGTCTTTTCACTGAGTGAACCATATGTGAGTCACATCCTTGAGTTTGTAGGATGCCAATCTCACCTATCACTACACATTACTGACATCACAACAAATATATATTTGACTTCATCATTGAACTTATGTAGGTCTTTACCAAATTACGACCCTAAAAACATAGGGGGATTCATCCAAACAAAATCATAAACTCTGGGTGCCACTAATTGGTCATTTCTATTAGTAGGAACTAGAACCTATTGATTGTTGTGGTTGGTCATACTCTCAGCCAAAAGCTGAATTGACGTTCTGAAACATCGCATTTGAACTTCCTTATCTGGTACTAGATTAACACTGTTAGCAATACGTGTTTTAGAATTCCATGCTTAAGCTCTAAGAGGAGACTTGATCTGAACGTCAAGCTAGAGTGAAATAATAGAATACCTCACGCACGATAAGAGTAGCAAGAAAGTGAAGTTTTTGCTAATACACTTTATAGTTTCCCTAACATTAGATGTGGTGAACTTCACACCCATGAAAAGGACTCTACTTAGTGTGCCTTTTTCAGACATCTTAGGACTCTTGAACCTAGTGATCTGATACCAAGTTTTGTAAGTCCCCGAGCTACCCCCGACACGCGGACACAGAACCTAAGACTACAAGTGATCCCAATCTATCCCTTATGGCATACTCATGAGCATACTAAAGATAATAAACTATTGCGGAAGCTAAATCATACTTTAAATGAAAAGATGGGGAATACGCATATTCTATAACTGAGATATTTAAAAATAATGAGTTTAATACAAAAGAAATATTAACTCAATACTAAGCTGAATCTATCTATGTCTGAAAATAGCCTCTAAACTAGACTAGACTACTGGGACAAGAACCAGCTAAATCTAGCAAAAACTGAAAGTAATGACGAAAGAATGAAATGAAACTCATGATTGTTGTCCTCGGAGAATGAGAACTCACCACTGAATCTGCTGAACTTGAGATCGGGAAATCGATCTATGCGTGATCTGGATGTTGAGAACCTGAACCTACATCACGAGAAGATGTAGTACACGTATGCGTTTGTACTTTAAAGGTATTGAGTAAGTAGGAGAGAGTAAATCTAAAGTAAAACATAACTGAACAAGCACAAAGACAAATATAATAATTTTGACGTTATGTGCTGATTTCTGAGCTAACTTGATGCAGTGACAAATTTATGACATGCTGAAACTGAATATTGAATATACTGATAAATGGTCAATGCAGAGAGTCTTACTGAACTGTGGGAACTACTAATAACTGATAATAAAACCACATGAGCTAAATGTGGAGTCAGATGTATACGCCCCATCGAGATGACCCAATAAACCCTGCCAAAGGAATAAAGGCATGCTTTAGTGATCACTAAACTAATTGCCCACATAGGGGACTTACAACCTACATGGCTAGTAGTTCTTGGACTATTGTGTATGCTAAACTCTAGTCCAACTCTGTATTATGCTACTCCCAATGAATTCAGTAAATTAACTGATTATTTGTGAATTTCTGTAAATACTGGATAGCTCAAAACTGAACATGCAAACTGAGAATGCAACAATTAATCTGGTAATTATGCATTTATAAATGAGACATGTAAATGTGAAGTGTCTGAAATATATGACCTAGCATATGTAATTCAACAACTAAAGAAATACAAAGCTAGGGTTCAAAAATTCATGCGATAAACTGAGTAATAAAATGATAATCTTATTTGGAACATATATTTAATAAATTCGTGAAGTTATATCAAAGTTCTAGAAACCCTAGGTTGAATCATGATAAGAGAATCAAGAACTGACTGAAACTAAGGACCCAATGGGTGAACGGAACCCACTAGTGGAATCCCACATTCCTGGGGATAAAATGCACGGAAAAGTACTTAAGTTTCGGGGCTGGAACTGGTGGATCTTCTGGCGTTCTTGAACTAGGGTTCTTGAGCTTTTTTCTCACCTCTTGCTTCAAATTTCTATGTTTTAATTTAAATCTCTGACTTTGATATGTTTTATTTATATTTCTAGGCTTAAAGTGAATAAAATCTGATGATTTAGGGTCAAAACGACATAACTTAGGGTTTAAGCGGAGTGGGAAAGGTCAAAAAGACCCCTGGGAAGGTTGTTGTCAAGCCTCACGACGGCCAGGACTAACGGTCCATCGTGCGCCTGATGCCCCGTCATTGGGTCCGTCATGAGGTCCTGTTCGTAAGGCCTTTACTTAAATGGGTATTACTTTTTACTCTTTGGTCTGATTTTAGAAAGGTTTGTGGCTATGAAAAGATAATTCAATTATCTATATGTGGGTAGAGAATGGGAGACTTAATTCATTTTGTGATAAGAGTTATGATCATTTTAAGTTGACCCAACTACATTTCCCCTTAACTGGCTGCAAATTTTCCACCTACGAACTGTATGTCCACCTACAAACCATGCTGGTCATTCATAGCTCCTGTCCGAGAGCGGTTGAAGGGAGTCTTGATCTACATTCATGGACTACGGACCATCGTTTGTCCTACGGACCGTATGTCCGTCCATCGTCCAAGACTTAACCAATTTTTCTACGCCGAAATTTTTTTGGAGTTTCTGATGCCATCAACGGTTGTGCAGGACGGACCGTGGTTCTGGCTACGATCCGTCGATGCCACCGGTTGTAGCACTTGCAGATTTTTCTGAAAAACTAATTTTTTGTTTGTTTTAGCTACGAGGTGTTACAGGTTGCATGATCGTGCAACTTTGTAGATGCACGTTTTTTTGTTCCTTTTGCATTATTATTGGTCTTTTGCACTAACCTTATTAAACACTTAAACTATAAACATCTTCACATAAAAAAAGGAGACAATGAATTACAAAATCACATAAGGATAATGTCAAAAACTAGGTCATTTGATTGACCCATAATATAGTATATATATACATGCCTCATCAACAGAAAATTCTATGTGTACGCTCGCGAATAAAATGTTTATGTGTACGAATATGAGAAATATATTTAAATTTAGTAAGTCAAGTAGAGAGGTATTTTTAAAGATGTCAATAGTTTGGGGAAGAATCCAATAGTTTGCATCTGGTTCAAACATGTTTTCAATACTTCTATGTATAGAAAAATAATAGGGTAAACTTAATAGCCCTAACGATCCATAAAACCACCATTAATGGGGAGTCCGAAGACAAAAGGGTAAATAAAATTGTTAAAAATTGAAAAATTCAACAAACTTCATTTTAGAACCACAAGGGCAACTTTTTTACAGTTGAATTAACAGCCATGCACCTTACATGTCTATGATGGCCTGCACCTTGTAAGGCGCAGGTAGTATGCGACCCCCTGCCAAATTAAAATAAAGACCTTTAGTTGTAAAGTGTAAAAAATTACTAAAAATACTCTCAGCTAATCCAATGTTTAGCCGGTGGCTGAGGTCACACTTCACCGAATTACTTTTATACGTGGCTGTTTCATATATTCATTTTAGTAAAACAGGAAACTATTTGCACGGCTTAATTTTAAGACTTAACATAATTTCTAATTATATAAACATGTTGCTCTATTAACGAATAAATAAAAGTCGGAACAAATTAAAAGGGGTATAAGGTCTAAATTATGCTCCTATAGTATTTACATATTTTTAGGTACGACATATTCAATAAGCTAATTTTTTGAAACAAAAAAAGTCTTATTTATTATTTTCTCTGGTAGCCCTTTTTAAGCCACACTCTAAATTAATTTGTATTTATTTGAATGAATGCTTGTAGAGCTAGCTTAGTACTTGCACCTTAAAAGGTGCAGGCCGTCAGAACCTTGTAAGGCACATTGCAGCTGTGCCTTGTAGTGCGCATGGAATTTTTGTGCCTTGCGACAGTCACCCTAATTTCTATGATGTAAGTTTAACCATTAAAAAGTTTCTCTTCTGGTTCAGAAATGAATTTTGTTATTCTTTTGGAACTTTCGACAAATTGTTTTACCTTTTTGGCTCCGGACTCCTTTATGAGTGGACCCAAATTTTCTACAATTATCTTTATTTAGTAGTTTGTTCATCTATTATTTGTTATCAATTTTCCTCTTTGCATGCTACTCAAAGAGAATCTAATAAAATCATAAATTTTACTAATTTGTTTTTTATCCATGAGTATCAGGTATACTTCAAAAGTAATGAAATATCAACTATGCTTCAAAACTAATGAAATATCAAGATCACTTTAATAGAGAATACGAATTAGTTATTACTAGTAATTTCAACATTTCTAGATGAAGGACCTAGGCATATTAAGGCATATTCTAGGGATTGAGGTCACACCTCCAAATAAAGAACTTAAATCTCATTGTGTATGTTTTCCCTAGAGATTATTAAGGATACAGGTATGACAAGTGGTAGAGACATTGATACTGATATCGACTTGTAATAGACAAATATAATAATTAGTTACGTTACAGTCCATTCAGGATCAAAAGCAGCATGACACCAAGAGGGCATACTGTTAGAAATTAAAAAAAAAAAAACAAGATAGAAATGAAAGTTTACTGGTTGAATAAAGTTCAAGAATATTAAAAGTGCATTAACCAATAACAATGTCTATATGGAGTGGACAAATCTCCAAATTCAAAGACAATGATAATATATTTTCCTTTAAAGAATTCCCCTAAAATACACTTATTTATAATACACATAAAGGTAACTCCTAATGGATAGATATAAAAACAATTACTGCTCTAGATAATTGTTGTTACTAGTAATAACTTATAGCTAATAGGAAATCCTGCTTATTATTTTATCCTATTTTAAACAAAGAAACATAAGATATATAAACTAAGACCCTAGATGCTGCTCGCCTATACATTCTCCTAGAGTAAGTCCTTAAAGGAGAATTCGTATCAATGCTCGTATAGGTGCATCTCCCCTGAAAAGTCGCCTTGTCCTCAAGGTGAAAAGAAGGAAACTGATCTGCAATGAGATCATAATTTTCCAAACTAGCTTATTCAAGCAAACAGTCAACCATTGAACAAGTAGTTCCAACAAAGAAGAACAAACTTCTTTAACCCAACGATGTGCAAGAATCTTGGTAGGGGATATGGGGAGTTCCCAATCTTCATTTAGAGGAAGAGAGCATGGAGGTATAATAGCTTGTTGACCATGAAATGGATGGAGAAAACATTCATGAAAAATCAGATGTACTTTGGAAGAAGAAGGGATCTCCAGTTCATAAGCTACAAGTCCCAAAAATTGAGGTGACAATTTTTGACACCTGTGCCGAGCCAAAGAACGTTGATGGTAAGGCTGAACACGTAGAAAGACTTAATCTCCAACTTTAAAGGTAACATCTTGACTATGAGAATAAGCTTGTTGTTTCATTCGATTTTGAACCTTTAAAAGGTTATCTTTGAGAATTTTCAGCTTGGTATCATGATTCAAAAGTTGTTCTTCAAGTTCAGCAATGCGTGTTTCTCTATGAAAAAATGGAGAAATTGATTGAGGGTCCATACCATAAAAACCTTTAATTGGGTAGATATTGTGGATGAGTTGAAGCCCGTTTTAATTAGGAGAAAACTCTGCCAATGATAGATAATAACTCCATGTACAAGGTTTCTCCAAAGCATCGTAAATACGATGCTAAGCATTTGTTAACAACCTATGTTTGTCCACCAGATTGTGGATGGTAAGATGTATCCGTTCTAAACATTGTTTGGTTAAATTAAAAAATCTCCTACAAAAAAGCACAGAGTAAGATAACATCCCAACTAGATAGGATTGACCGAGGAATGTCGTGAACACGTACAATTTCTCTGCAGAAAACCTTAGCAACAATCTTGGCAGTATATGTATGAGAAAGTGGGATAAAATGAGAATACTTGCTGAGACGATATACGAAAACATAAATTGTATCAAATACAACCTATTTGGGAAGTCCTACAACGAAGTCAAGTGAGCCATCTTCCCAAATTCTATCAGGTGTAGGTAATGGTTGTTGAATTCCAGTAGGTTTTAGTGCTTGGTGTTTGGATTGTTGACAAACCACAAAGTTTGGAACAAAAATATTCACATCATGCTTCATCCTTGGACAGAAAAGATTGGAGGAAAGGCCCTTCAAGGTTTTCAAATATCCTCCATGCCTGGCAGAAGGTGTGTAGTGAGACTCTAAGAGAATTTTTTGTCGAATAGAAGATTATCTGGAACAACCAACCTTTCCTTAAAATAATGTTTCTAATCGACAAGATTAAAATGTGGTTGCAAGGAAGGATAATGTTGAATGGCTTGAATAATCTCACAAGTATATGTATCTGCTTGGAGAGAATTTGGCAAGTTGTAAAAATCCATAGGCACAGGAATAGCAAGAGCCAGAAATTCAGCATTTAATGACCTCATTTAAAGAGAATCAGGTACAAAATAATCAATTCCAGCTTTGTAAAAAATTGTGAATACGGTAAAAAAGGAGATACTTGACGCTGCAATGATCTGTTTGGACATAAAAATAATTGTCGAGGAGGTAGTGTCTCCATTTCTGCAATGCTAAAATAAGAGCAAGCAATTCGGGTCATATGTAGAATTCAAATCACTGGAAAAGAAGTCCTTTACTAAAATAAGAAATAGTATGGTTATCTTGAAGAAGAATACGCTTATTCCTTCTAAAGAAGCATCATATTCTATCACAAATGGTTGAGCAAAATCTGGAAGTTGTAGTATCAGATAAGTTGTTAAGGCTTGCTTTAGAAGTTGGAAAGAATTCTCACCCGAGTTCTACCATTGAAAAGCATTTTTCTTGTTAAGTTGAGTGAGTGGTCGAGTCGTCATTCCATAAGCGTTCACAAATCTTTGATAATAACTTGTTAACACAAGAAATCCACGTAACTCCTTCAAATTAATTGGTACTAGCCACTCCAAGACAGCTTGAACATTATACCGATCAACGCCTCACATGACCCAAAAAAGAAATATGGGTTTTGTGAAATGAGTATTTAGAAGTTTTGGCATAGAAATAATTATCTATCAGGATTTGTAGAGAAATTTCAAAGTGATTGATATTTTCCTTTACGATCTGACTAATACAATGATGTCGTCAAAAAATTCAAGAATGAATTTGCGCAGGTGTGGTCTGAACAATCATTCATAGCACATTGGAAAGTTGAAGGGGTATTAGTGAGAGCAAAGGACATAAGACTGAACTCATAATGACCAAAGTGAGTACAAAAAATAATTTTCATGAATCTCAGTAGGATCGACACGTTTCTGGTGGTAACCAAAATGTAAATTAATATTTGAAAAAAAATAGCTGCTCCATGCAATTAGTCAAGAAGCTCATCCATTTTGGAATTGTGAACTTATCTGGAATAATAATTTGGTTGAGACCTCTATAATCAATTCATATATGCTATGTATTGTTCTTTTTATTGACGAGAAGGATAGAGCTAGCAAACAGACTGGTACTTGACCTTATAAAATCCTTTTGGAGTAATGCAGTAACTTGTTTTTTAATTTCTGATTTCTGGAAATACGGATAACGATATGGACGGATGTTGAGTGGGCTTGAGTTAGAAATCAAAGGGATGGAGTGAATGTGTTGACGAAAATGAGATAAGGCATTGGGTTAATCGATAAATGATTCAAACTTATGACGCAAGGTTATAAAATATCAATGGGAAAAGAATTACTTGAAGTATCAGCCTCCTTGAAGAAATACTAGAAAGCAACTGGCGCATTTGATTCTTGTGGGACCCCCTGAAGGTTATATCTTCCTATCAAAATTAAAAATGAAAAACATCTTGTTCCAGTTAGTTGGACTATAATAAAAGAAGCACGCCATTTAATTCCTAGCAATAAACCTACTCCTCCAACATAGAAAAGAGACAAATCTTGATCAATCGTCAATCTGGGGAATTTCGAAACAAGATTTTGGCACATATGGTTGCAACGTATGATATCTCCATTACATATACGAAATTCGAAATAGGGCAACACTTGATCATGCAACTGTAATTATTCAACAATTTTTTCAATGATGAAATTTTGGATGACCTACTATCAACCAAAAGCAGCACCTTGCATCCAATTAAGGTCCATTGAAGTTTCATCGTTGTCCCTGTTGTGTTATACCTAGAAAGGTGGGGAATGAAATTTCAGCAAGGTATTTTGTATCTAAATCCTCATTAATTATGTCACTAGACATTGGTTCTCCAGATTCATCACCTTCAATTTTGTCATTTGGCTCGATAAGAGTAGGAGATGATGTCTTGGAACGATGACCCGGGACAAATTTTTCATTACACCTAAAATAGAGTATTTTCTCTATATGCTTCTCTATCTCCCAAGCATGATTTGGAGAAGGACGAGGAGACATCTATGCAGAATTAGGATTGATTCATGATACGAGTCGGTTTCCTACTAATTGTTTAAGAAAAACCGTGCCGAACCAGTTTAGATAGTGTTGGATCGTGACAAATTTAACTATTGAGACCTATTATGCCCACGATTGGAACTAACTTTTTGCTCAAATTCCAATCCAAGGCTCATGGCTTTATTAAAAGTTCTATAGGCTTATAAATTCTGACAAATGATTTGAGTTCTTCCTTAAGCCCAGTAATGAACACCCCCAAAAAACAATGTTCAGGCCAATCCAACATATTTCTGGCGATACTCTTGTATTGTGCCAAATTGTCCAATGCTACATAAATGTTCATACAGATTATTAAACTTAGCAGGACCATATTTCTCTTGTAAATCTTAAACAAGGTCCTGTTAATAAAATAATGTAGACTCATTGTTAATCCATGTAAAAAAAATCTAGCTCATCACCCTCCAAATATATGTCTGCAACATCTACCTTTAAATCATTGGGAGTTTGATAGTACTAAATTTTTTTTTAGCCTTCAAAATCTTGCCACGAGGATTTCGTCCTTCAAATTAAAGAAATTCAATCTTTATGTGTGGCCTATGAGATGGGTTCTTCAACCACCAAGGCATATACCCATGAACATCAAACTCCTCAACCCAAGAAGATCTTCTGGTGTCACGAGGACCTCTACTACGTTCTGGACACTTTCTTTTCAAAGATGTACTAGGATTAACATCAAATATAGCACCACTAGATTGCCTTCACAGCTGCATCTAATTCTTCCAAATGTGATGTTATAAACTTTAATTGTTGGACAATTTTATCATTACAAGGCTCATTAGGATGATTTGTGACTGGAAGTGGTGATGGTTAATTAGAATTACGTGTAGATACCACCATCTTGGATCTTGCTGCTCAGATACCAAAATGGTAGAAACTAAAAAGACATGAGATAAAAATGAAAATTTACAAGTTATATAAAGTGCAATAATCTTAAACACTACATCAACCAATAACAATGTTCGTATGGAGTCTTCAGATTCAAAGACAATAATAATATATTTTCCTTTTTCAGAATTCTCCTAAAATACACATTTACTATAAACATAAAGATAACTCCTAATGGATAGATAAATAAAGAGTTAATTTTGTACATAATTGTTGTAGATAACCGTTGTTACTGTTAATAACTTATAACTAATAGATAATTACTACTTATAATTTTATCCTATTTAAAATAAAGAAATTTAAGACAAAAACTAAGATAGATTATCTCAACATACTGCTCGCCTATATTTTCTTCTAGAGTAAGTCCTTAATGGAGCATCCGTATTATCACAAACTCTCTGAAACTGTTTCACTGTTGGATCCATTTATAGCTGATAGAAAAAGTTCTTCCATGTTGATCAATTCGGATTGAACTGATCATAAACAAAGCGGTAACAAGGGATCAGTCATTTTGAAGGATTTATTGAATTAATGTGATAATAATCTTCTAATGGATAAGAATTGATATCAAAAGTTTACACTTTGAGCAAGCGTTTTACATACATCATCAAACGAGGAAATAATAGTTCTGATATCACTCAATGCAGTAAAGACTCATCACATTCATCTTTAAGCTTCAGTAGAGTTCTGAACGTGTTTCTTTGAACCACTTACATAGTCATATTTTTTTTTACTTTTGAGAATACAATTCATAATTGTTGTATTTTAAAAAAGGTGTGAATGGAAAATGAAGAGTTGCGACTTTTATGAAGAGTTGTGACTTTTATGAAATGTTGCGACTTTGATGAAAAGTTGTGACTTTTATGAAAAGTTGCAATTTTTATGAAAAGTTGTGACTTTTATGGAAAGTTGTGACTTTTATGAAAGGTGACGACCATTCTGAAAGATTGTGACTTTTCCAAAGGTTTGTGACCTTTCCGGTAAGGCACAATAAGAACTTTTTCGCACCACCATTTGTCTTCTAAAAATTGAGGGATTTCCTCTCATTTTAAAAAAGAATTAAATTACTTCTTCTTCAACTACTAAATCTAGTATTCTAAGTGTACTTTACTGCCATTGAGTGGTTCGCTGACACCGGAGTTTTTGGTATCTATACTCTGGTGATTGAGATCATTTTACCCTGGGAGGTCATATTCCAAATCAAACCTCGGATACTAGAGGGGAATAATTTCCTTAAGGGGACACTGTGAATTCAGTGGACTTGATCTTTTTCCTATTAAAGTTTCCAGATTCTGGTACGTGTTTTACAAATTTTAGATTTGTGAATTAATTTCAGTTCTTCTATTCTTCTGTTCTTCACTGATTCATTAAACTTGGTAACTTCGTGTTTCTCCAAAGTTTGTGGGAATCAGTAAGATTCTTTAGACACATTTAACAACAATTCCTCTTAAAAAAAATATTTCGTATATTTTTTTAAAATTTGTTTCTGATTCTAGTTTCACTACTAGTTTTATTTTGTAGTTGTGAAAATGGTCTTAAACTTTGTTTTCTTACAAAGATGTTCAAAGTTTTGTTC
Source organism: Solanum corneliomulleri (assembly GCA_027704805.1). NCBI lineage: Eukaryota > Viridiplantae > Streptophyta > Magnoliopsida > Solanales > Solanaceae > Solanum > Solanum corneliomulleri. Next base: position 31,645,962 of record JAKWIY010003061.1, read on the forward strand.
TATGTATGTTTGGAATACAAGAGGAACAACAATCTTAAGGAAATTATCATACTGTTAATATTTTTGTATTCTACTGATTGAGAGAATCTGATTATGAAAGTAGAAGATAAATGCATTATTTCTCCATAATTCGTTGCTTTGTTTAGCAAGGTCGAAGTGAGAATGTAACAAAATTTTTTTTATGGTATTCTGTTTAAAGATTACCAGGTAACCTTCTTATTAAATTATCTAAGGAGGAAAATAGTTTCTAAGAGTTATCATCTTTGGTTTTTAATTTTTTTTATTATGTGTATCTTTGGAAAAAGATCTGCAAACCATATGTTGTGGTATGAATTTTTCTTCGCAAATATTGTTGCTTTTAAAATTCTTTAGTTTGCAAAAATAAAAGATGCATATTTATTTGATAAAATAGTATGAAAATGTTATAGTTGGAAGACTATTTGATAAGAAAACATTTCTATGTGATAAAGAATATGTGTTATTCTGTTTGGAGAAAAAAAAAACTTTTGTAGTTTTGTACTCCATGAGAAATGTTAATGTGTCTGATTTTTGTAGACTAAAAACTTTTGTGGTTTTATACTCTGGATAAATTGGACTATGCAATTGGTTTGAAGAATATAAAAACTCCGCATAATAAGTCAATGTTGTACTTTTGATTTTCTATAAACTTCAATGTAATATAGAAATAAATTGTACAATTTCTTTTTGTCCTTATTGTTAGTATTTAAAATACTAAGTGGTATGTCTATTTATGATAGAGAAAAAAAAATACCAGTGAATTAGAGTTTGTGATTTTGTATTTCTATGGAATGAACTTTGACATTGTGTAAACATTGCCAAAGAGAATTGTAGCACTATAATTCCTTCGTAGAATAATGTTTCCAACATTAAAATATCTGGAAAACTATTTTCAAATACTTGAAAAATATTTTTTGAGATCACATTTGAAATGTGGGGGTTATTTGCTTATGATTAGACTTGGTGTCTAATTTAACTTTGGAGCAAAAGATATGAAATTTAATGATACTTTTGTATTATGTTATACCCACAAAATTCTTGGAGTATATTTGATATTGTGGTTGTTGAGTTTCTCTATTACTAGTATATAGTGTGACTAGTATGACACATCCAAATTATATATATACTTGTTCAAAATAATTGTGTTCTTTTATGAAAAAAAAAAATCACTTAAAATGTTGTGATTTTTCATGAAAAGATATGTCTATTATAATAAAAGTATTTGCATAGACATGAATATTGGTGAATAGTCATTTGTTATGTTTTTTGTAAAAATAACAGTTGGACTATATTGTCTTTATTGAACCCAATGAAACTTTGTTCATAGGTAGTTCTTTAACAATCACATTGAAAGTTATGAAAAATGTCCTCTAAAAACGATATTTGACAATCTAAACAATGTTTATATCACACAAAATTGTAAGAAATAGGAACAAAATATTAGTGAGGAAAAAGCTCCCCGCGAAGAGCTTTTCAAACTCAATGTTTTTATTTGTTCTTACTTGCTTGAGTCAATGTTTGTGACATGAATACTTGGGGCATGTCAATTACAAAACCTTGTAAGAAAAACTGATCAACTTAGAAATTTTGCCTAACTTTGAGTGCATAAATAAAAATGTCAAGTTTTTGTGGAATCTAAGTATGTTTGTAATCTGTTGAACGGAATTCTAATCCCTTAGAATTGATTTACACTGACCTTTATGATATGAAGCTAACACCATCTCATGGTGGGAAAGTATTTGTTACTTTTATTGAGAATTGCATTAGAAATGACTATGTTTATTTGCTAAATGGTAAGGATGAAGCAATAGAAATGTCTAGACAATGTAATATCGAAGTTGAAAATCAGTGTGAAAAATTATATAAGAAGTGATAAGAATGGAGAGTATAAATCTCATTGTGCAGAATATGTTTGGAAAGTGAAATATCAAACTACTGCCATTTTCACCTCAATCTAATGAAAAACCAATGTTGAAAGAAATTATGGATGCATAATTTATAAGTTCGATTTACACAAAACTTGTGTGGAGGAACTATCCTTACTGCAAAAGGGATCGATAAAAATCTTTGTCTTTTAGAAAGAAAGCGATTTTGTTTGATCAGAATATGATCTTTTCCATATGAGAAATGGAAAGAAAGGAAATACAACTTGAAATATTTCAAAGTGTGGGGGTATCTAGTCAAAGTCCAAGATCCTATTCCTAAAAGAATTAAAATAGGACCTATGATTGTGGACTGTAAAATTAGACTTAAGTAGTCTAGAGAAGGGTCTAAAAGCCTAGGAAATGGAAAGGATAATGTACTTAATAAAGAGATTCAGAGGCTTAGTAAAATGTTAAAGGACATTTACTTCCTTCGAATATGATTTTGTAACATTTTATGTGTCTTCTGTAGACTCATCCTTTGGAAAGATGGTGTCAATAAACAATATTGAAAGTTAATTGATCTTCTTCAAGAAAATAAACCTTTGGGTTCAAAATGAATCAATAGAAGGAAAAATAACAGTTGCTGGAACTGTTGAAAAATATAAAGCAAGACTTTGTGTCAAAGGCTTTAGAAAAAAAATTAAGATTTTGATCTTGTCGATATATATACTCGTTAGTAATTAGAATTACATCCATTCGGATGCAAAAATTATTACTATGGTATATGACCTCCAAATTCATCAAATGAATGTGAAAAGAACTTTCTTAAATGTAGAATTGGAGGAAGAAATTTACATGGAACAACCCGAGGGTTTTGTGCTACCTGGTAAATAAAAGAAAGTATGTGAACTTGTTAAGTCACATTATGGAAGCACCAAAACAATGACATAATTCAATCAAACCATGTTGGCAAATGGATTGAAGAATGAAGGAAGTGATAAATGTTTCACATTAAAATCATAAGGTCATTGTTTGTTTGTATATTGGTTATATGTTGATCATCAATAGAGACACTAATGACATAAATGCTACTAAATGTATGCTATAAAGCAAGTAGAATAAAATTATTGGAGTTGCTAATGCGATCTTAGATATAAGAATTCGTAGAACTCCATAATGTTTAGCATTTTCATGGTCTCATTGCATTGAAAAGGTACTTAACTAGTTCAATATTTGAATGTCAATATTGTCAAGTGTCCAATAAATTTGAGCTTTGAATTTCAAAAGAGTGAAAACAAAAGTGACTCACAATTGGATTGTTCTAGAGTTTTGGGAAGCATGATGTATATCACATATGTGTGTGCGATCAGATATAACATTTGTTATTTTAAACTGAGTCGGTTCACAAGTGATCCCAAATAAATTCATTAGATGACAATAAATAGAGTTTTGGAGTATTCAAAATAATACTTACAACTATGTCTTGCATTATAACAATATCCAACAATATTGAAGATATAGTGATGCAAATTGAATCATCGGAAGAATGAAGTAAAATTCACGAGTGGACATGTATTTACTATTGTAGAGGAGCAGTCTCTTAGAAATATTTCAAAAGAGACATGTATCGCTAGCTCTACAATGATCTTGAGCTAGGTGCTCTAGATAAGGTTGGTGAATAAGTTAAAAGACTCCGGAATTTCTTGATAGATATTCTATTTTGGCCCAACCATTGGCATTAGTATGCATACACTTTCATAGTCAAGATGTAATAGGTAGGGCATGGAGCATGACGTATAACGGAAAGTCTCGTAATATACGACATAGACATGATACTGTTAGAAAACTACTCTCTAGTGGAATTATCAGAATTGACTATGTAAAGTCAAAGGATAATGTGTCGGATCCACTTACAAAAAGGCCTAACTAGAGAGAAAGTTAAAAGATCATCTAAGGGAATGAATTTACGGCTTAGGACAAGTCATCATGGCGGTAACTGTATCTAGCAGACTGGAGATCCCAAGAGCTAGATTCAAGGAGAAAAACAAAGTTGTGAATGACGGTTCGGCATTGTCAATAAACTCAATCCATTCTCATGATGAAGACAATGCTCAGGGACAAGGATACAACATTAAGGCTTGTTAATGAGTTAATAAAGCTTAATGGTTTTAATGATTTTCTAAGTTTGGCAGAGTTGACCAAATAGTGTATCTACGCGATAACACGGTTAGAAATCACCTATGTGAATGTGAAGTGTAAGCCGCTTCAAAGAAGATGATTGTCAAAAGCCCATCTCTATATACTTATGAAACCAGGAGGTGTTCATGGCTAAAACGAACACAACCGTAAGAACCATAAATGGTAAAGGGTTAATTGTGTGACATATGGTTGTCTAGGTATACACCAAAGTTCGACGGTTCAAAGATATCGCATCTACCGATTGACCGAGTATATCCGACATATGTTACTACGGAAAGTCCAGGGGAAACCTACTTATCCAGATGCAATTATTTCTTGCTTGTAAAGTACACATACTTGTCCGTTTCTTGTCTTCGATCATTCCCCATTCATGCGGGGATTGTTGTATTTTAAAAAAGGTGTGAATGGAAAATGAAGAGTTGCGACTTATGAGAGTTTGACTTTTATGAAATGTTGCGACTTTGATGAAAAGTTGTGACTTTTTGAAAAGTTGCAATTTTTATGAAAATTGTGACTTTTATGGAAAGTTGTGACTTTTATGAAAGGTGACGACCATTCTGAAAGATTGTGACTTTTCCAAAGGTTTGTGACCTTTCCGGTAAGGCACAATAAAACCTTTTCGCACCACCCTTTGTCTTCTATAAATTGAGGGATTTCCTCTCATTTTAAAAAAGAATTAATTGACTTCTTCTTCAACTACTAAATCTAGTATTCTAAGTGTACTTTACTGCCATTGAGTGGTTGTCGCTGACACCGGAGTTTTTGGTATCTATACTCTGGTGATTGAGATCATTTTACCGCTGGAGGTCATATTCCAAATCAAACCTCGGATACTAGAAGGGAATAATTTCCTTAAGGGGACACTGTGAATTCAGTGGACTTGATCTTTTTCCTATTAAAAGTTTCCAGATTTGGTACGTGTTTTACAAATTTTAGATTTGTGAATTAATTTCAGTTCTTCTATTCTTCTGTTCTTCACTGATTCATTAAACTTGGTAACTTCGTGTTTCTCCAAAGTTTGTTGGAATCAGTAAGATTCTTTAGACACATATTAACAACAATTCCTCTTAAAAAAAAAATATTTCGTATATTTTTTTTAAAATTTGTTTCTGATTCTAGTTTCACTACTAGTTTTAATTTTGTAGTTGTGAAAATGGTCTTAAACTTTGTTTTCTTACAAAGATGTTCAAAGTTTTGTTCTATGTATGTTTGGAATACAAGAGGAACAACAATCCCCCACAAGTCAATGAATTCTTTTTCAAAATGAGAGGAAATCCCTCAATTTATTGAAGACAAAGGGTGGTGCGAAAAGGTTCTTATTGTGCCTTACCGGAAAGGTCACAAACCTTTGGAAAAGTCACAATCTTTCAGAATGGTCGTCACCTTTCATAAAAGTCACAACTTTCCATAAAAGTCACAACTTTTCATAAAAATTGCAACTTTTCATAAAAGTCACAACTTTTCATCAAAGTCGCAACATTTCATAAAAGTCACAACTCTTCATAAAAGTCGCAACTCTTCATTTTCCATTCACACCTTTTTTAAAATACAACAATAATAAGGGGAATAGAAAGCAAACAACTGCTAGTTCATAAATGTTGCTTCCTGTTGACTGCGTCACAACGAATTGTCGATCAGTGACATATAGACAATATAATGACCCCTTATACATAGAAGAATATAGGATCATGACACACCTAAAATTGAAGTAAAATGATTGTCGGTGAAACTAGAGACAATGATAACCATAGAGGACAAGAAACAACACTATATAAAAGGAAGATTGATAATAAGACTGTCAAAATCATTGCAGTTGGACTCAGTTGTTTTCCACTAAAAACATACTAATTTCTCCTCTTTTGCCTATTCAATCTACTTGTTAATTACCAATGAGGCCTAGTCCAAGTAGTTAGGCTGAGACCTTTTACTCACATGTGATGGGTTTGACGTCCAGTAGTGACAAGCTAGAATTTTATCTAACTCAAAGGGGATAAATACCATCTTATGAGAATTTCACAAGACACAGTTATGGTTCCACTAAGGAAAAAAACTGCCTCACGACTAAGATTTTGCTTGGTAAAATTAAACCTCTCGGTTTATCTGACTAGGTTCCATTTATCAAAAGGAAAAGAAAATCAATGTTCTTAACTTACTTAATATATATTGTTCCTTTTCAGTTTCCAAAGAAACACCTTCATGATGCGTAAACAGAAGATATATTAGTACTCATAACAGTTGAAAAATCCAAACAAAAATGTGTACTTGACAATCAGGGATGTAGTTGTCTTACCATTGCCAAATATAATTTTTTAAAAAGGCAACTATTTTCATCCCTTTGATGGAAGACATAACTCGCACAAGCTTCTATAGTATATCCAACAGTTTGTTCTCTACATAAATGAAAAGAAATGAATAATATTCTAAACAAGTAATTGTAATGAACAAGTTACATGCATAAGTTCTTCATCTACACCTATGTATTGACCTAGTTACTAGTAATCCTTCTAACAAGAAACTGAAAACTTCTTAAAATAATTCACGAAACTAGGTAATTAGGATGCTACTCTTAAAGAATCAACAACTATCAAAGAAATAACTGAACAGGATGTTAATCCATATAGGAACTTTCACCAAAACTATAAGAAGAACAACAAGAGGAATATTTCCCAAGCAAAATAGAGGAACTAGGGGCACAAGAGAAAGCAGTCTGTAGAAGTCTAACTAAGCAAGACTTACTTATCACTTAGGAGGTATATAAGAAAAATATATAGAAAGCAAACCAAGTAGTTTGAGGCAATGTGCCGACACTCATCTCAACTGACAATGCTAGTTTTATGAAACAACATTAATCTTGTAACTAATCTAGACATTTCATACAAGGGTAGCAAACCAAAACAAATAATATCAGAGTTACTAGAAAGATTCCGATCTATCTTATTCTTTCAATATCTACACCATAGGCAGGGGCGAGTGAACATAATTGGGGGCCTAAAGTGAAATTTTTTTACTTCGCAGTCGAAAATATAAATAAACTTTATATACGTATTTATTCAAAAAAATATTTCTTACACTATTTACATGAATATTATTCGTATATAATATTGTTTTTTCAGTTATTATTATTAGGTAAGATTTTGTCAACTCAATATTCAAAAATATCATTTCAGTAAGACAATTATTACATGTATTGTTAACATAATATCATGAGTAATAAGTTGACAAATATTAAAAAATGTTAAGAGTTAGAATCATAGAACTTGACTCAATAATATTATGACTTGGTACACCTCATTTTAATATGCTTGTAGTAATGCTCAAAACTAAAATTTAAAAAGAATAAAAAAAAATGATAATTTAATTTTTAAAAAAAGTTTTCACTACTAATTCTTATTATTTACAAAATACAAAAGAGGTTAAAGAGTATGAGATAATATACTTAAAACATTATATTTTTATTAGAAATGATAAATTTTCATATAAAAATTTTAACTTGAAATTTATTTTTGACAAAAATTATGGCCGTGAAATTTGGGGGACTAAGGCTTTTCAATAGCATAGAGTCGGCCCTTACCATAGGTTAATCCAGTTATTCCACGCAAGTAACCCCCTCAAATGAAACAAATGTGGAATCAATAACAACAAATTTAGATATCTCATACAAGAAAATAATATACTACGAACAATATCAGAAGATAACAATAGTATTAGAATCTCGTACATATTCAAGGATCTTGTAAATATAGTATAACTTTATTTACTCCTGAAATTATGTGTTTTTATTCTCTTTTTTGTTTCTTAGAATATGTACACTTAACTATTTAAACTTCAACCACTTGAATGAATAATTAAGCTGAGGTTCTCTAGATTTTTTTTTTCGTTTTTATTACCTTCAGACATGATACAAGAACTATCATAAAGCATAATCTTCTGTGCAACAACCAATGGAGATAAACTGATGTCCACTGTTCATCATTCAACTTATTGTTTAACAATTAGTCAGAAGTTTGAAATTGGAAAAAAAAAACTATATAGAATTTTTTTTTTCAAAAACCACCAAGCACGATGCTGCTTGCACATATAATTTTCGAATATAAAAATAATAGTTTTTAGAAAGAAAAAATTGTTTTTATACATTGGATTTTCCGAATCAAACAGTTTAATAGGGAAAAAGAATATAAAAATAGAGAAAATCCACCATAAACATTTCGGGTTGCACAAATAACTCACATAACAAATATAATAGTTTTCATCAAAAATTATTTTTTTATATCAAAATTTTCCATTAAAAATATGCGATGGCATTCGACAATGTTATTTGCGCACGGGCTCCTTGGCAAATATCGCCAAGGGTATGTGTGCATGGGTTTGTGCTTGTGTGCGGGCATCATCTGATGTCGTTTGGCCTATATTCACAAGGGTCTGTGGTTGTGTGTGGCCTACGATAATGTTGCTTCACCGATGTGCAGAGGGGTATGCCGATGTAGCTTGGTTGATGCGAAGGTCGTATCGTTTTGCGCGGGCCTTAGATGATGTAGCTTTTTGGATGTTTATAGAGATTTGCCGATTTCTCCTAACAAATTCGCATAGTTGCCGTGCTTTGTGTGTGTAAATCGATGTTTTTGTCTTTGCACATATGCAAACGGTCTTGCCCATGTGTAGAATCCTCATCCGATGTCGCTTGGGTGATTCCCACATGGTCTTTCTATTGCCACGTAGGCGATGCACGCAGGGGCGTCCATTTGTACGCGGGCCTAGGCTGACATGTGCAGGGCTACTTGGACATGTATTTTCACTACTAAAATATTGCCAAAAAGAGATGGACAGAAGCATCATCGTTAGTCGCTTTTTGGGCCAAAAACGATGAAAACTACAATGCAATCATTTTCAACAATTTTTAGATCGACAATCTTCTAAAAGAGATGGACTATGTCCCAAACTGATATTTTTTTTTTGATTCTTTTAACAACAGCAACGGACTAAGTTGGTTATTTTAATATTCCTTTTTTAATTTCCATAAGGTGATACAATCTATTGATTTTTGTAAAAATTGATTTTCTGCAAATCGATAAAAGCAACGGACTAAACGATGTTTTCCGTCGCTTTTCTAGGTGTTAAAAAAATTAAGATCCTGAAAAGCGACGGACTAAACCACACAGTCTGTTGCGTTTTTTTGCATTTTTTTTGACAACAGAAACTGCTAGTTTTTGTTGCCAACCTGCAATGAAAATATAATTTAACCCAACAAACACACAATTATATATACCCAACAAACATATTTATATACACAATTTAAATAACATAAAACAAGAAAATTGAAATAACGTTCGAAACTTAAATCAAGATTTAAAGACTTATAAAGTCTTTAAAAATTAACTTCAAAATTTGTTTCAAATTTATAAAAAAAATCATAAATATCTTGCGATGTAAACTAGCTAGGGAGTGGCTCCTATACAATCATCCTCATCGTCAAAACTGTCGTTGTAAGTGTCATCGGGAGACGGAGTAGTAGATCCACGAGTGAGGTGAATAACTTGTTCTTTTATTTCCAGATGTTCAGCATTATCACGAACATTCTTTAGCCTGACAAACACTCCGGTGGATGAGTGATGTTGTGTTCCGTGAGGTTGCCACAGGAGCAATCTGGTAAGTTGAATTAGTGCAAAACTAAAATGGCACAAAATGGCTCAACAATGGATGAAACCAATTTAATGAATACTATTCAATTGCTATCGGTTACTTTTTACTCATTAAATATAAAAGAAACTCTCCTTTATTTGTTTTAATATTTGATTTAAGTGCTTTTGAGATTGAATATCTTTGGTCCAGCAAGATATTCAATCTCAAGAGCACTTAAATAACTTAAGAAATCATAGAAATGAGAGATTCTTTTATATTAAAAGAGTAAAATGTAATCAATAGCAATTGAATAGTATTCCTCAAATTGGTTCAATCCATGGTTGATCCATTTGGTTCCATTTGAGTTTTGCAAGAATTTATCTTATCAGATTGCTCCGGTGAAAACCTCAAGGAACACAACATCAAGGCAGAATACGGATTCCCTTCACATTGCGGACGAATCAAGTTGGCCAAAATTCATAACTTAAAGATCTTATAAAATTTGACAATAATTCATGATTACTAACGTTTCACAACCTAAAGTTCAAAAATCTTACAAAAAAATTTCAAGCTCTCTAATGTTCACAACTTAGTGTTCTAAAATCCTACAATAATTCAAGATCTCTAACGATCACAACCTTATAAAGTTCTAAAATCCAATAAAAATTCAAGGTATCTAAAGTTCATAAATTTATATTGTAAAATCCAACAATAATTTAAGATTTCTAATGTTCACAACCTAAAGCTCTAAAAACATACAAAAATTCATGTTATCTAAAGTTTACACCTTAAAGTTCTAAAATTTCACAAAAAATTATGTTCTCTAAAATTCACAGCTTAAAGTTCTACAATTTAACAATAATTCCAGATTAATAACTTTTCACAACCAAAAGTTTTAAAATATTACAAATAAAATTTAAAGTTCTCTAAAGTTCACAACTTAAGGTTCTCAAATTCTACAATAATTCAAGATTTTTAACGCTCACAACCTTATAAAATACTAAAATTCTATAAAATTAATTTTTAGGGAAAAAAATTCATACTGTCCCCGGGACGCGGAGCCACTTTCCAGATTCGATAAAATCGTATTTTTGACATTTAGTCTTCACAAGAAGACCAATTCAAGTGAGGGATATTTTTGGTAAATTAGGGGGTGATAATATATAACCTAAGGGTAATTTTAAGTCATTAATAACTCAACCACACCCAAATTCCTAAGTCAAAACTCAAAACCTCTCACCTCTTTTTCTACTTTCTCTCTCCCGAAATCCTCCATTGAAGAAGGAAGAATGATTGAAGAAGAAGGTAAATTTCTATTGCAATTCACTTAAATTTCGTCGGTAAAGCTTCATTAAGGTATGATTTATTCTCTGGGATTCTTTTCATCATGATATCCTCTCAAAGTTGATTTTTAAATTACCCAACTTCATGGGATTTTCCAATTTTAATGGGTTTTCTTTTAACTTCAAATTGATGATAAATTGTGATTGTCTATGAGTAATTGAGTAAAGATTGTTTATTAGTTGATGTTAATTGATGCAATTTAATGTTGATCATGTTCCCTTCCCCAATTTCCCAAATCTTTGATATTGGTTATGAATTGATGGGAATTTTATAGAATGAATTGCTTATTAAACTTTTTCATCTATTCTTATCCCTGTATGGATTGACTAGGCTAATGTAGTATTGCGATTGGATATAATTCTATATGAATTCGTGGTGAACCCGAATTCCTCTAACCCTAGGTTATGAATTCATGTTAATTGGGATAGTGATGATGCAATTGACCTAGTTGTTGTGTTAATTACTATTGATTGATGTTACTACACCTATTGTTTGATGTAATTGGTTGGTTGATGGTAAGACCATGACTATGGATATTGAAGGAGATTGAGTAAGTCCTTATGATCCTAACCTTTACATCAATTATAATGGCTTGTAATTGATGATGTAGTTCAATTGAAGCTTGCCTTGTGACTAGCCTAAGTAAGTATTGGTATGATGTTGAACTGAAATGTCTTGACTATCTGATTGTGAGATTGTGCTTAAGATGATATGATATAAGGTTGGTGATGACTTGCCTATGTGCCTTGTTATGAAATGATGAATATGACTTATCTCACATGCGAGCGTTGCCATGAAAGGATATTTTCATACAACACCTATTGAGCTAAATGACAATGACAATACATGGTATTAGACCCAATGAACTTAACTATGTGATGATTAATAAAGAAAGACATTTCCAAAAAGACTTATCATAGCACCGAGTGATCTTGACCATGGGATGTGTTTGCTTCCCATAGAGGAAGATTCACCCTTTAGTTCCACATGTGGTTTTGACTCCCCAATGAGGGATACTCATCCAATGGATTCATATGAGAGGTGGCCCCAATTACCAAGTGGTATGTAGAGGGATTATGCCTATCTCTTAGTTCTTAAACAATGTTTCCCCTATAGGAAGACTAGCTAGTAGATCAACCTTGAATGATACGTTTATATTTGGTTAAATTTGGCCGGTAGACCACTTTCAATCAATGTAAGCTTTAGGATACTGGATTTCAAACTTAGATCTTGTGGTGTACATCGGTTAAGGCAAGTGTTCCCTAAACTAAAATGAAGTAATTAATTACAAACTAACTAGGGTGACTTGAGAGGTTGACTTAAATTATGTAGGGTATGGAAATCTACCTATGCCTTGCACTAGTTTACCTTGAATTATGATGTTGTTCATACATATGAATACGCTTATGCTAATATATGAAATGTATATGATGAACTCGCACATTGTTGATACTCCATATTTAGTAGTTTCACTAATGAATATGTGTTGGTCTATATTGGTAAATTATAATGATATGTAATCCTAAATGCTAAGCTATGTAAAGTAGGATTTTAGTCATGATTCATGTTGGGTTACTTTATTAAGTAAGGTTGTGGGGATTTGCTTGGTCATTGCTCTTATTGAATTAATTAGGGTTCATAGGGGATTTTATTGCTTTGATTATGTTGTAATGAACTCTTATCTATGCTTGTTGCTATTACGACTTGATGATAGAGTTGCTTTGACTATATGTATCCAAATAAATGATATACTCTTATTATATGGTTATGAGATGAGATATATTTATGAGAATATTTTGTATATTTTATATCCATGTGCAATAAAAGCAGAAGAGTAAGTAATCTTCCTATACGAAGGGTCTATGTATACTCAATATATATCTATTACGTGTATGTAGAGGTCTATGTAAACCTCAATTTAGAAGTAGTAAAAATAATTAAAATTCTGCGTTTTTGACCTATGAATGTAAAGATGAAAGCTAAGAGGCTAGTCTTAGTCCTCAAAGAGAAGGATGACGCCGATTATGTCTAGGGGGTAAACCCGGATGTGACAAACTTTTTATCGGAGCATGAGGTTGAATATCTTTGAATCGATCTCTCTTCAAACATGTCTATGTAGGATTGCATTCATAATTGTGAACAGCGCCAAACATTTGAATAGGAATCTTTGTGATACGTAGGAAACTTTAACTTTCTTGGAAATCCAATATCATGTATATAGAGTTTTTTCTCTATGTGGCTTTATCATCTAATACTCTCATTGTAATTATAGGCAATGAATACTCGAAGGAATGCAACATGATGACTTGAAGAAGAGATTGCTAATGCAGAAATTCCTCTCGTGGTGATCAAGTTTCTCCTCTTGAGGAAGTGGCTAATGATGACCAAGCCCCGGTCAGTCCTCCCCCTTTGATGCATGATAATATAAGGGCCGCTCCCTTCCAAATGTCCCAAGCTATTACTACCTAAGCACAAGCCGCCACTACTCAAGCCCAAGCTATGACAGCCCAAGCTATTTGGGAGGATGTATCTAAAGCAGAGCAACAAGTTGCTACCATGGCTTCCCATCTAAGGGATTCGAGTAGGATGAATGCTCCTACATTCTATGGGTCCAATGTTGAAGAAGACCTCTAAGAGTTCATTTATAAAATCTATAAGATCCTCGATGATATGGTGTTGTGCACTAGTGAGAAGGTCTAGTTAGCCACTTACCAACATAAGGATGTGGCTTAAGCATGGTATTTCGAATGGAGGGTCAATAGACCGTTAACGGGTGGACCAATGATGTGGGAGGTGTTAAACAAGGCTTTTCTTGATCAGTTCTTTCCTAGGGAGAAGAGGGAAGCTAAAGTGGTGGAGTTCATCAACCTTCGTAAAGGAGGTATAAGTGTGCTTGAATACTCCTTGAAGTTCACTAAATTTTTAACATATGCTCCTTCTTTGATTTCCAATCCTGGGGATGAAATGAGTCGTTTTGTGACGGGGGTGTCGGATGACTTGCAAGAGGAGTTTCATTCGTCTATGCTACATGAAAACATGAACATTTCATGCCTTATGGTGCATTACCAACATGGTGGAGGATGCAAGGGCTAAGAGTAAGAGTAGAGATTCTAAGAGGGCAAAATCTTTTGATGTGGGTTCTTCAAATAATAGTGTTGAGATTCAAGACAAGCCTAAGTTTACGAAGTGGGTTTCTAATATAGTTCCTTCCAAGTTCACTAAGGCTAGGGATTATTGGGCATCTAATCCTATGTCTTAGAAGGGAAGGGTTACTAGCTCACCAAACGTGAAGCCTACTTGTGCCAAATGTTGAAAGGGTCATGTTGGGGAATTCTTGGTTGGAACGGGTAAATGTTTGGGTTGTGGAAAGAGTGGCCACAAGGTTACGGATCGCCCTAATGCGAAGAGTCAATAAAAGGATAGTAGGCCAGCAAGTGGTTCAAGTGAGGCTCCGAAAAATAATCGTTTCTATGTTCTCCACATTAGGGGGGAGAAAGAGACTTCTCCCAATATTGTCACTTGTCTGTTTAAAGTCTTCTCTATAAATGTATATGCCTTACTTGATGGAGGTGATACTATATAATTTTTAACTCCTCCAGTAGCTAAAAAGTTTGATATTTTTCCCGATATTTTGCATTAACCTTTCGTAGTGTCTACCCAGATGGGTGAGTCGATTGTTACAAAAAGGGTGTACAAAAATTTTCCTATAATATTGCCAATAGAAATTCTTATGTTGATCTAGTAGAACTTTATATGCTTGATTTTTATATCATATTGGGTATGGATTGGTTGTATGCTTTATTTGCCTCTATTATTGTAAAACGAGGTTGGTGAAGTTTAACTTTCCAAATGATCCCATTTTAAAGTGGAAGGGGGGAAATTCTGTCCCTAGTGGTCGTTTCATTTCTTGGTTGAAATTATTCAAAATGATTTCACAGGTTGTTTATATCAAATAGTAAGAGTCCTAGATTTAGACTCCCATTAAGTTGATTCCCGTAGTGAGGGAATTTTCGGAGGTCTTTCCTAATAATCTGCTCGGTATTTATCTCAAATGGGAAATTGATTTTTGTATAGACTTGTTACCGTATACAAATCCCATATTGATTCCTCCTTATTTGATTGCTCAGGCCGAATTGATATAGTTGAAGGCTCAATAAATTATTTAGAAGACAAAGACTTCATTATGATATTGTTTGTGAATAAGAAGGATGGGTCTCTTAGAATGTGCATCGATTACTGCCAACTAATTAAAGTCACTTTTAAGAACAAGTATCCTCTCCCTCGGATTTATAACTTTTTTGATTGACTCAAAGAGGAAAGCTAATTTTCTAAGATTGACTTCAGTTCGGGGTATCACAAAATTGGGTGAAAGGTGAGGATATACCATATACGGCATTTTGAACTAAAGATAGTCAATATGAGGTCATCGTAATGTTGTTTGGTCCAATAAATTTCCTGTGGGATTTATTGATCTCATGAATAGGGTTTTACGAAGTTAACTAGATTCATTTGTCATTGTCTTCATTGACGACATCTTGGTATATTCGAAAAATGAGGTGATCAAATGAACCATTTGGGGGGGGGGGTGTGTTACAAAATCTTAAGGAAAATCAATTATTTTCCAAATATAGTAAATGTGAGTTTCGGTTGTGGTTGGTGGAATTTCTGTGTCATATATTCTCTAGTGGAGGAGTTAAGGTTGATCCATGAAAATTCAAGGTGGACAAGAATTGGCCTAAAATATTGACTTTAACCGACATTAGGAGTTTCTTGGGTCTAGCGGGTTATCATCAGAGGTTTGTTGATTGTTTTGTATCCATTGCATCCCCTCAAATATTTTGACCCAAAAGAGTAAAAATTTGAGTGGTCGGAGGCATCCGAGAGAAGGGTCTAAATTTTGAAAGATCGGTTTACTTCTACTCCGGTGTTGACTTTACCGAAAGGTACAAAGGGTTGTGTTGTGTATTCTGATGCATCCTAAGTGGATTTAGGGTATCTGTTTATGCAATATAGGAAGGTAATAACCTATGCTTTCAGGCAACTTAAGGTACATGATAGAATCTATCCAATTCATGATTTTGAATATGCGGCCATGGTATTTCCCTTGATAAGATGGAGTTATTAGTTGTATGGTGTCAATGTTGATGTATATACCGACAATAACAGTCTCCTATATGTGTTCACTCACGAGTTTAATCTCTAACAGAGAAGCTGGTTAAAATTATTGAAAGAATACAACATGAGAGTTCTCTATCACCAACCAACTAATGTGGTTGCGGATGCTCTAAGTCTTATGATCATGGGTTGTGAGTCTCATATAGAGGAAACCAAGAAAGACCTAGTGAAAGATTTTCATAGGTTGGCTAGGTTGGGTGTGAGGTTGGAAGATTCTCCGAATGGTGGTTTTATGGTCCATCATAACTCCGAGTCATCCTTGGTGGTTGAGGTGAAGTCAAAACAACACCTTTATTGAATTGTTGATGGATTTGAAAGAATAGGTTCTTGATAATTTAAATGAATCATTCTCCATAGGGGAAGATGGATTCCTGAGGTATCAAGGAAGGTTGTGTGTTCCCAATGTAGATGGGTTGAGGAATTGGATCCTTGAGGAAGCTCATGGATTCCGTTACTCCATTCATCCGTGGTCAACAAAAATGTAATGTAACCTTACGAAAGTATTTTGGTGGGAATCTTTGAAGAAGTAAATAGTAGAGTTTGTTACTCAGTTTCCATATTGCGAACAAGTGAAATCCAAATATTAAAAGTCGGCTGGAATACTACAAGAAATCCAAGTTCCTACTTTGAAGTCGAAAGACATCAATATGGATTTTTAGTAGATCTGCCTCAAACTCAAAAGGAATATGAGTCTATATGGGTTGTTGTTGATAGGGTAACCAAGTCTGCTAATTTTATTCCCGTCAAGTCTACCTATTCGGCATAAATTTATGATAGGATCTTCATAGCTGAGATTGTGTCTCGCCACGGTATTTATTATCCATCATATCGGATTGGGGTGCACAATTCACATCTAGGTTTTGGAGGTCGTTCCAAGAAGGTTGAGTACCAAGGTGAAATTAAACACCGTTTTTCATCCAAAATTGATGGTAAAACGGAGCGTACTATTAAAACCCTTGAGGATATGCTTAGAGATTGCATTATTTATTTTAAAGGAAATTGGGATAATCACTTGTCTTTGGTGGATTTTGATTAAAACAATAGATACCATTCCTCTATATTTATGGCTCTTTACGAAGACTTGTATGGCAAGATATGTAGATCTCCAATTGGATAGTTTGAAGTAGGAGATCCTTTACTACTTTGTCCCGGTTTGATTTATAAGACTCTGGAAAAAGTCCATATTAAAAGAAATCGTTTGCAAGAGCCCTATAGTCCGCAAAAATCTTATGCCGACCATTGGAGAATGGACTTAGAGTTTGAAGAAGGTGATAAATTGTATTTGATAATTTAGCCTATGAAATGTAAGGTTAGATTTGTCAAGAAGGGAAAGTTGAGTCCTCCTTATCTGGGTCCCTATGAAATCTTTCAAAGGGTAGGTAAGTTTGCGTTTGAGCGAAGGTTTCCTAGTGATTTGACTTCGTTTCATTCGGTTTTCCATGTTTCCATGCCTACGAATTATATCGTTGATCCCGAGTCTATTCTTCCTATTGAGGTCTTGGTGTAAAGTATAACCTCTCTTATGAGGATGTTCCGGTTCAAATCCTTGATCGGTAAGTAAAGAAATCGAGGAACAAAGTGGTGGCTTTGGAAACGGTGTTATGGAAGAATCACCTAGTTGAGGGTGCAACATGGGAGGTGGAGGACGATATAAAATCCTGTTACCCTCATCTATTTGATAACAAAGGTTAGTTGTTCTTTCTAATAATAAGAATAATGACTAAAAACATTAGTTTCCTTGCTTTTAGTGAAGTGTAGAAAAAAATATGTATTTTGGTGTTGTTAATGTGACATATAGTGAAATGTGTTTTCAACATGGAAATTCCGCAATTTTTCTTGTTTAGAGTTATGTTGTGCATTTTGAAATGGTAAGTCTTTATGAAATGATATGTGACCTGTTGGTAAGTTGAACTTTGACCTAATTGACTCATGTAAAGCATGTTGATCTCATGTTGTTGTTGTGGGAAGGGAATTCCTCATGTTGTCACATTGAGCCTTATGTGTTAAAATTGATGTTTATAGTTATTGTGTAAATGCCATAGAGTTATGTTGGATTGAGTAATAACTCAATATGATATTGTATATAGTTGGTTGGGCTGCTAGTATTAAGTCTATCCTTTCACTTATTAGGTTTAGTGTCATTTGGGGACGAATGTTCCTGAGGGGGGATAATTTAACACTCCGAAAAGTCAAGAAATAATCTAGAACATAACATGAGTTTCAAAAGGTATTTATGTTGTTGTGTGACCTAAAATAACGTTTAGAAGTCATCCAAGAAGTTTTATTGCCAAGACGTCAAAGAACGACCATGACATCTGAACACAATCCCCGTTGAACTAGTTAACGTTGATATGTTTGGGGATGGTTTAGGAATATCAAATGAAGTCTAAAACTTTTAAAGAGACTCTGTTTAGGTAGAGTTTAGTATATAGAGTCTAAACGTCCCATACCGACACCTGAAGGACATCCTGAACAGTCGAGGAAAAGGACCCCAACATGAGTGGGCTAAGCACCCTGCAAGATGTCAAGATTCAGTTCCTTCAAGTAGCCCACACGGACCTCACTGTTCCAAAATTTATTTTTTGGGGAAAAATGTGTGTTGGTCCCACGACGCGGAGCCTCTTCCCAAATTCGATAACATCGTATTTTTGACATTTACACTTCACAGAAATACCAATTTAAGTGAGGTGTGTTTTGGATAATTTAGTGGGTTATTATATAGCCTAAGATTCATTTTAAGTCATTTATTACTCACCCAAAACCAAATTCCCAAATAAAAACTCAAAATCTCTGACATTTCTCTACTTTTTCTCTCTCTAAATCCTCCATTGAAAAGGAAGAAAGCTTGTAAAAGAAGGTCAATTTCAACCGGAATTCACTTTGATTCCGTATGTAAATCCTCATGAAGGTATGGTTTCTTTCCTCTTGGAATTCCTTTCCCCAAGAGATCCTTTCAAAGCTCATTTCTAAATTACCCAACTACATGGGGTTAACCAATTTTAATGGGTTTTATGTTTAACTTTAAATTAATGATAAATTGTGATTTTCCTATCACTAATTGTGTATATATTGTTGTTTAAGTGATGTTAACTGATGCAATTTCAAGTTGATCATGTTGCCTTCCCAAATTTCCCAAACCTTTGATCTTGGTTATGAATTGATGAGAATTTTGTAGAATGAATTTCTTATTAGAATTGTTTTCTATATTCAAATACATGTATGGATTTTCTAGGGTAATGTAGTGTTGGGATATGATCTAATTCTAGATTAATTCACGGTGAACCGTAATTCCCCTAACCTTAGGTCATGAAACGACATTAATTGAGATAGTTATGATGCACCTAGTTATTGTGTTAATTACTATTTATTGATGTTACTACATCTATTGTTGGTAAGACCATGATGATGGCTATTGAAGGAAATTGAGTAATCCCTTATGATCCTTACATTTACTTCAATCATGATTGTTTTTTATTGATCATGTAGTTCAATTGAAGCATGCATTGTGATTATCCTAGGTAGGTTTTGGTATAATATTGAATTGAAATGTCTTGACTATGTGATCGTGAGATTTTGATTTACATGAAATGATATAAGGTTGATGATGACTTGCCTATGTGCCTTGTTATGAAATGATGAAGATTATATGCTAATCTTACATGTGAGGGTCGCCATCAAAAGATATTGTCATGCAATACCTATTGAGCTAAATGACTATGAATATACAGGTGATTATACCCTATGTGCTACACTAAGTGATGATTAATAAAGAAATACATTTCAAAAGGGACTTAGCTTAGCACTGAGTGAACTTGACAATGGGAGGTGTTGACTTCTCATAGAGGAAGATTCACCCTATAGTTTCACATGTTGTGTTGACTCCCAATAAGGGATACTCATCCAATTGATTCCCATGATAGGAGGCCCCAATTACCAAGTGGTATGCAGAGGAATTATACCTATCTCTTAGTTCATGAAATATGTTGCCCCCATAGAAAGACTATCTAGTGAATCCACTTAGAAGGTACGTTTATGTTTGGTTTTATTTTTTCCGGTAGACCACTTTCCATCGGTGTAAGATTTTAAAACTCTGGATCCCACACATAGCTCTTGTGGTCTATGTCTGTTAAGGGAAGTATTCCCTAAACTAAAATGAAGTAATGAAGTACAAACTAACAGGGTAACTTGAGAGGTTAACATAGCTTAGGTATGAGTATGGGACTCTACCTATGCCTTGTACTAGTTTGCCTTGAATGGAACTTTATGAGGTTTTTCTTGCGTATGAATATTTTTATGATGATATGTGATAGTATATGATGAACTTGCACATTATTGAAACTATATGTTGAGTAGTTTCACTTATGAATATGTTCTTGTCTTTATTTTTAAAGTGTGATAATATTTACTCCTAAATGTCATACTATGTAAAGTAGGATATTAGTCATGATTCTTGTTGAGTTATTTGATTGAGTAAGGTTATGGGGCTTTACTTGGTCATTGCACTTATTGACTTAATTAGGGTTCATGGGTGATTGTCTTACTTTGATAACATTGTAATTAACTCTTATCTATGCTTCTTGCTATGATGACTTCATGATAGAGTTTCTTAAACTATATGTGTCCAATTATATGATATGCATGCTAACTTTACTAGACTTAGTATTGTATGTCTTGTGATCTACATGTTTTGGACATAATGAATGTGCCTAATTGATTGGTATGGTCGTGTTGAATATGCATAAATATTTTTAATGAAAAGTGCATACTTTATGAAATGTCTCTTTTCTTAGTATGATTTCAAAGTATGTGTGTGTATGGTCTCATACTTAGTACAAGTGGTGTACTAAGCACATTTATTCCTTTCCCCAACATTTGAGATTCTGGTCTTTGAAGGACTTTTGGAGACGACATTGAATGAGAGTTGGAATTCTTAATTATACAAGTTGGGAAGGTCCTCACTTTCCGAGGGAAATGCCAATATCAAGCCATGAAGATGTTTTAGTATTAAGACTCTTATGTTTCTTTCCTTTCATTTGAGTACTACACATGTGTATGACGTATATGAGGTCTTGTATCATTGATTTATGGGCTAGGCCATATTTGATATTCTCTTATTAGATGGTTATAAGATGATACATGTTATTAGACTATGTTATATATTATATATCTATGTGCAATAAAAGTAGAAGACTTAGTAATCTTCCTATACGAAGGTTCTATATATACTCGATATATATCAATTATGTGTATGTAGAGGTCTATGTAAACCTCAATGTAGAAATAGTAAAAAATTTTAATTTTTTTGTGTTTATGACCTATAAAGGTAATGTCGTTAGCTAAGAGGCTAGTCTTAGTCCTCAAAGAGGACACTGATGCCGGTTACGTCTAGGGGGTAAACCCAAATGTGACATTGTAATTGGGATGGTGGTATATTGACCTAAACTCTTCTATATTGAGTAGTAAAGGCATTGAATTTAGTTCATTAGTATGATCCACTTATTGTAGCAGTGATTATGCGATATAATGGTGATGAATTTGGCCTCGTCGACATTACTTTTGAATTAAGATATTATCATGTAATAACTTGTATATGTGAAGTCAACGCATGTGTTTTAATAAGTTATTATATGTTATCTTAATAGGTTATAGTGATGCATTATATGTGTATACTTGATATTAATTTGTGAATCTTCTTAGTTAAATATATAAGTCTCATGATAAA
Source organism: Solanum corneliomulleri (assembly GCA_027704805.1). Taxonomy (NCBI): domain Eukaryota; kingdom Viridiplantae; phylum Streptophyta; class Magnoliopsida; order Solanales; family Solanaceae; genus Solanum; species Solanum corneliomulleri. Next base: position 31,667,901 of record JAKWIY010003061.1, read on the forward strand.
TTATATTGGTGTTTCTATAGAAGAGTGTATGGTGACCAGAAAATATACTTAATTTACCCTATGTGCTACTTTAATGATATTGTACATGTGATAAGTCGATAATGTAGTGTGTTTTGGTTTGATATACCTATGTCCCCTACTTGATATATGAACAATGTTAATATGAATCCTTGACTTAGTAGGCTAAAACACCTTTGTCATGAGATCTTCAATCTAGTTAAGAAGGTCATTTTTGTGGAACCTTCAACCAAGATGGAAGGTTATGATACCCTTAATGTAGGAAGACGCAATTGTATCCTTCATGTATGAATGATTTACTTTGGGGTTGGTTGGCTAGACCTATATGATTAATTCTTAGGAAAGTAACTTTGCTATCCTATTAACCATTCTAAGGCGGTCCAAGTGTACCCTCATTTGTAAGGTGTATTATTATTTGGTTATGACTAAGATATGGTACCTCTTCGTATCCTCCATTATTAAAATAACTCTATGAGAACAAAGGCTCACACCGAGTGATTATACTGGGGGAGTGACTCTAGTTTATATGAGACTAGTGTACCAAAAAAAAATTGATATTCCGTATCCATGTGCATACATGAGATGTGTCCTAGTTCTACCATTAGCAAGTAGAACACCCTCTATCTGAGTTAGTCTTGATTTTGGAATCCATGTCTATCTAGTATGGTCTATGTCAGATGTCGACTATTCTCATCATGTGAGATACATGCTAGCGTTTGATGAATATTATGAGGTTTAGGTAGTTTAATGGGATGCTATCTAGAAATTGCACGAGAAGACTTTGACTATGTTAATATGTAGGTTCCCTTAGGTAGTCTAAAGGATCACTTTTGTGTGTGTGAAGGGGTTGTATGTGCAGTTACTTCATAACTAACTCAAGTGATCCTTATAATCACCTTTTTTAGGAAGGTCTCATGTTATGTGATTTGAAGTCATCTTGATGCTACATTGTGGAATATGAGTATATGTATTTTTGTTTACTTGTAAGTCACTCTTATGCTTGAATTATGATGTTTTAATAAAAAAGATAATTCCTTAAACAAATGTACTTTTAGCATGAATTTACGCATTACACCATACTTGGTGCATTCTAATGTACAAATTCCATATATTTTGTTCATCTCCCAAGTTATAGGTGGCATTTGAGAGTAGTCCTTTTAAGTGGAAGCCTGGATTAGAATTCATCCTAGCAAAGTAGGGGTATGTCCTTAATAGATTCGAGGACGTTCATTATGTTTAGTTTTCTTGATTAAAAGTATTGTTAATAGACTAGATATGTATTTTCATTTATTTATGGGCTAGGTCCCTAGATGTTCATGTGTCTAAGATTGAAATTTTGAAGCTTAGCCTTTCTTTATGATTTTCTATAAAAGAGATATTTTGAAGTATTACTATTTCGTGTCAAAGATTTACTTCGACACTACTTTTCATACATGTGCGCAATGAAGGATGCATAAAGGGATCGTACAAGACCTCTAAGAGGCCAATTACGCTTTGTTATTATCCGATGGAATTCAATCTTGTAAGGTGTGCTCTCGGGTCGTAATAAACTTTGTATCAAAGCATAGGTTATAAAGTAGTCCTAGGAATCCAAAGTGTCAGCAAAGCAAAGTCTAGTAGAGTCTTGTTCATCTGTGTAAGTCGTGACAGATCTATGAGCGAGAGTCTATAGGATGATAGAGTTTAACTTTCTTCACTAATTTTGTGTCGTGCTTATAGAGTTGAAGTTATAAGTTTCTATTCCTTATCTCTTCTGTTGTGGTTATAGGGTATGACTACTAGAAGAATGTACGCAAGAAAGTTTGAAGAGGAAGGAGTGCAATAGGGAACTCACATGGGTGGATCGGATCCACAAGAAGTTCAAGATCCCAAAGGTGTCCTTGTTCCTCCCATAGGTGATCAAGTACCTATAAAAGGAGAAGGTAATGAGGTTTTGTTGATTCCCCTGGACAGGACTAATGGGGAGAGTATAGAAGCTCTATTTTCTTTTGCTCGAATCATGACGACTCATGTGAATAGGGTTGTTGATGCTAGGGTGAATGCTATAGAGAGTACCATGACCTCTAGATTGAGCGATTTTGTGGTAATTAATCCTCCTATATTTCTTGTCACTATGGTGGGAGAAGATTCCCAAGTTTTCATGATGCAGTGTATAAAGTGTTGAGTACCATGGGGGTAACTTCTATGGAGAAGGCAGAGTTGGCCTCATACCATATTAGGGGAAGTTCTTCAAGTGTGGTACACTTAATGTACAGATAATAGGCTGGTTAAGTCGGTTCCTATAGAGTGGGAGGAGTTTAAAGAGGCTTTCTTAGGAAATAACTTTGCCTTTGATAGTAGGGAGGTGAAGGTTGAGTAGTTCTTTAACCTTAGTGTAATAATTCTAAAATTCTAAGACGTGTCCTAACATAAGTGTCAAGAGGTTTAGACACTGTTTTGAGGTCTATTTAATGAATCTAACTCATTTAGGATGTCTAGAAACAAAAATGTCTGACAACGTCCATGACTTCCAGAAACTAGTTCAAGGAGGTACTATTGTGCCTTAGCCTTTATGACTAGATTTTATGAGTCGAACATGATGAAATTTTTTGGAAGGGTGTCGACACACATTAGAGTTTGTTAATAGTCAAAACGTACTATCAAGACCCCCTAATGACCAACCAAGGGTCCTTGAGAAGGACCCTTGCATTTTGGCACAAAGCTACGAAAAGGCGCTGTGCATAGACCAATCAATAAGGCATGTGACAATCGATAGGGCGTCAATCGCCACAATCGATGAACACTTTGCCAAATTCAAGAAGAGACTGTTTTGTATAGTCTCTGAACTTAAAGACGGACCAACAAGAAGGTTGGTCCTTGGTCTGTGAATTGATAAACGCGGCGTAGGTCAGTGTCCCATTTGTGTAGTCCATGTTATCCTGAACGTTTTGATTTAATTCATTTAATTAGTTGGATTAATAAGAGGTTAATTAGGGGTTAGGTGAGGTCTGATAAGGTTATTAACAACCTATACAAATACCTTAAGATAATTAGACTAACCTAAGCTCTCATAATTTTTAAAACCCATACTCTCTTCCTTCACTCTTCTTTCTCTCTCAAGTTGAATAAATCCATTGGAGATCAAATTAAACGGGGTTATAGGGATATAATCACCAAGATTTACCCATCAATCTTCATCAAACAACAAGGTATGAGATTCCTTTCACCTTTGAGACCTCTTTCCTCAAAAGGTTTAATCAAATTGATTTCAAAAGTTGAGTTTTCATGTGGGTCTTTTACAATGTATATATTGATCTTGTGAATTCATTTTTGTATGATTTATTTTTTATGCTATTAATAGATTAAAATTTATTCTAACTTAATTATGTTATTTCTTGATGGATTGGTCTAGTTTGTAGAAGATGACCTTTACTCCTTATCCGTAGGTTGTGATATTGATATGAATTGTGTAATGTTGGTTCAATTGAATTGGTTATCGGTTGAATTACTACCAGATAATGTTATTGTATCAATTAAGAATATATTAGGATTTATTATATTCAAATCATGCTAGTTATTATGTAATTGATCTAGATTATTACTTTGACCTAATTCTCTTATCTTAAGCTATGAACTAGTGTTGAATTTCGGTATTTTGATACAATTGGATTTGTTATAATGTTTATTATTAATGTGGGATGATATTATACACTCATTGGGTTGAGTTGAGGGTTTATGGTAAGACCTAGCTGATGTATTCTGAAGGAGACTTGGTATGTCTTGAAATCCCTATTTTGTACTTTAATTGTGGTAAATTGTAATTAAGTGATGATATTGCATTGACGTATATTTTTTATTAATATTGATAGGGTTGGTATGATGTTGAATTGAAATGTCTTGACTATTTTTTGTGAGGTATTCGCTATGATGTAAATGCTATAAGAATGGTGATGATTTAACAATTTGTCTTATCATGATGTGATTATGTAAATGTGCTAACCTTACCTATATGAATTTTAATGAAAGGACTATAATCATGCATTTATTATTTAGCTATGATGATGATTATTATACAATAATTATACCCTATGTTCTACATTAACCTATGATTATCAGTAATGACATTAAATACATTTCAAAAGGGACTCTAACTTAGCACCGAGTGAACTAGAGTGAGGAGTGTACCTTCCAACATAGAAAAGATATGATCACTATATACTCTTGAGATTGGAGACCATAATGCATGTTGTATAAAGAGGGTCCCAACTATATCTCCTAGTTCTAGAACTATGTTTCGCCCGTAGGAATACTAGCTAGTGTATCCATGTAGTTGTTATGTTCATGATTTTTGTACTACCTTGGCAAGTAGTCTTCCTTCATTTGGTGTAGCAGTCCATGACACCATATTATAAATTGGCTCATGTGGTCTATGTCGGTTACGGAAAGATGTTCCCACAAGGTAAAATAAGCTAAAGGAATGAACTCTAACTAGGATATCCTAAGGGATTTAGCTTAGTCTAGGTAGGGGTGTGGGACTCTACCTAAACATTCCAATACTTAGCCTTGAGGTATGTCTTAGGAGGATGTTGTTATACATTAATATTATTTTAATTGCATTGATACGCATCATATTTTTATGCGTAGTGTGCGTCATGAACTAGTAGATGTAAGTCCGGGGAATGAGATTTTATTTTAAGTTCCAAGTGATTAAAGAAATATTAGGCAAGGATGTTAATTCCAAATGTGATATTAAGTATTATTTGTCTAATGTAAGTGTCATTAACATTTAGTGAGGGATTAATTAGTGGCTGATTAGGATTAAATTATTCAAGTGGGCCCCACCACTCAAGGCAAATTAAAAGAAATCAGATTGGGAGCTGGCCTTTAGTGGGGCACGTGTAGAGGGAGGGCTGCCTCCACTTCATGTTATGAATGAGGTGGTGAAATGAATTACAAACATATCATCTTCTTCACCACTTAGCTTAGGTATCCATGGAAATGGAGAAAACCAACCATGCAACTATCGGCCAGCAGCTACAAATGAATTTGGTTATCTCTTTGCTTGGTGTGTTAATTCCTTAGAATGCCATTGTTAATTAGCCATTAATGTTAAGAAGGGGGCGTGACCAATAGCCTAGGAAACTTTTTCTAGTTATTGAATGTGCTAAGTATGAAAGGAAACCATAATCGGATTATTAGTGGTGTCGTGTTAGTGTTTGGGCTGTTTTGATTAAAGCAAAATGTGGGAAATTCTCTTTTGGAGTTATGTATATGTCAATGTGATTATGATAATATACTCCAAAGGATGAATACTATAAGGTATATATGTTGCGAATTATAAAATGAGTTATCGCTCGATGTGTCGTTGTTTCGTTACTATGGTTGCCAAGACGGAACTGTTTTGGGGGGGCGGGCTATTAAATCTGATTCGTTGGGTGATATGTGTTATTGGTATTGCTTTGGACAATTTGGGTTGTTGTCGGCTTTGGACGAAGTAAGGAAATAGGAGAAGTGCTGCAAGATTTTTGTTAGATTATTAGCTAGCTTACAATAAGTACTAAAGCGCGACGTCTATCTAATTGCGGCACGATTGTTGCTTGTTATTGAATAATAGCTTGAGCAGTATATATTGGATGTGCGGCTCGACTATACGGAATATAAATCTATCTTTTCTTTCTTTGTTTGGCATGACTTTTAAAAATGAGCGAATGACGGACACGTTTGATACATACTTCTAGAGCGTCTAGGTGATGTACATTCTTGCTTCCACAACTATTCCTGTATATATCATCTATGTCTAAGGCTATGGTGATTTCTCATATCTATGGTAGTTTTTCTTAGAATCATTGAGATTTTACGTTTCCATATCGTATTAAAGGTTCATAATCTTGATAAAACGTTAATCTCGTAATACTCCTTTCTGGTTAACGTTGATTTTCTATTGAGTTATAAGAAATGATTTTAATTGCATATGGTTGCTCATAATATTCTGCTCGTGCATAGAGTCATTTATCATTTCACCGAGTCCCGAGCCGGGTAATGTTCGTACGGAGTTTCTTGGGTATGTCACCGAGTCCCTCACTAGAGGGCTGGGTATGTATATTATATATATATGATTGGTGATGAGGATTGTTATGATGATGATGATGAATGAGATGATGTGATGACTATTTCACCGAGTCCCTCACTTGAGGGCCGGGTACTTATGATGTATATATATATGATGATTATTTTACCGAGTCCTTTACTAGGGAAGCTGGGCACCTTATATATTAAAGATATGCATGATTTTCACTTAAAAGGTACATGTGTAGCGATATCTTGTTTCGACTTATCATGTTGGTATCCTGTCATCTTTACCTTATGCTTTACATACTAAACACATTGTCCGTATAGACCCCCTTTCCTCGGGGGGGGGGGGGGGCTGCGTTTCATGCCTGCAGGTGTAGACACACAGCTCGGTGATCCTCCCGCCTAGGATATCTACTCTACTGATTGGGAGAGCTCCACTATTCCAGAGCCCAGTCGTTTAGGTACATAACATTCTGTGTAGTCTTTTGCTAGTCTATGGGTACAGCGGGGCCCTATCCCGTAGAGTTTCACTACTATACTCTTAGAGGTCTGTAGACATTATGTGGGTTGCATATATATGTTTTGGATAATGTTCTGGACATGGTTTATTGGGGATGTCCGCTTGTACAGGGGAAGCCTTGTCGGCTGCGTACATCATTGTGTATTGTGTAGTGACAGCCTTGTCGGCTTGCGTATGCTATTATGCTTTGGATAGTGACAGCCTTGTCGGCTCGCGTATGTTCTTAGGGTTGAATGGTTATGACTCCTTATGAGACAAATCAACTTTATATATATATGATGTTGGGGTTGGCTTAATTTGATTAAATTCTATATTTTCTTAGTTTTAGTTGGTTGTACTTAACAGATTTGTATGTGAGTGTCCCAAATGGGAACTAGTCACGGCCTATCAGGTTGGGTCGTGACAAAAGTTGTATCAGAACGGTTCTTCGCCGAAAGTGTCTACAGACCGTGTCTAGTAAAGTCTTGTTTATCAGTGTGTTGTGCACCACATCTATAAAAAGAAAGCTACATGATATTTAGGATGTCATCCTTTCTTGTTATTCTAGATTGTGCGATAGAGCTATATTAACAGGATAATCCCTCTCTAACGAATCCCTATGATTTCAGCTATGCCTCCAAAGAAGGCGACAACCGCCGAGAAAGGAAAATCGGTAGCACAAGGTACTAGTAAAACCCGAAGAATTACTAGGGCCCGTGCCCAGTCTATGCCTGGTATTGTGCTCCAGTCGGAGAGCTCTGCTACACCGCCACCGCTAAAGGAGCTTAGAGCAGCAGCAGCTCCAGTTCGGGAGACACCACCACCATCCTCCGAGGCCCCAACACTTGAACCTCCAGCTCCTCAGCAAGGGGCGGAGGATAGGGCCATCAGAAATGCGGTTCAGTTGTTGACTAGATTAGTGGTAGATCAGGCTCGCAAGCATGGACTAGGAGTTGATCACGCGGACAGATCTGATAGCTTAAGGGCTTGTGACTTCTAAAGTTGTAATCCTATAGAGTTCTTTGGGTCAAGGCACCAGGATGATCCACAAGAGTTTATTCGTCAGATGCAGCGTACATTGAGGATACTCAATGCTTCGGAGACCGAGTCTGTTGAGTTGGCTACGTATCGTTTGCGGATGTAGCTATTAATTGGTATGAGTCTTGGGAGTTATCTAGGGGTTAGGGTGCTCCTCCATTAGTATGGGATGAATTTGTGGAGGCTTTCCAAGGCCACTTCCTTCCTCCAGAGATGAACTGAGCTAGAGTCGATAGATTCATGCGTTTGAGGTAGAATGGCAGGAGTATTCGAGAGTATAGCCTCGAGTTTGATTCATTGGCTAGGCATGCGACTAATATTGTGGCTGATATGGAAGACAGGGTACATCGTTACGTGGTGTGATTGGATCATTATCTGATTGACTGTTGTATGGCATTGACTCTTTAGCTAGGTATGAAGATTACTCGGGTGCCGGCATATGCATTGATGGTAGAGGATCGGCACCGGGGACGTCAGCCAGATAGAAATTATGATAGAGGCCAGCATAAGAGGGCTAGATCAGCAGGTTATCCTGAGGAGTTTCGAGGCGGGCAGTCTCAGCAGCATGTTAGATTTTCTTCCCAACCAGCACAGAGTTCACCCCCACGTTCCATAGGTAGGGGGTTCAATCGTATGAGATATTCGGAATCCGGTCAGAGCTGTAGGGTGTAAGGGTCACAGATGGGCAGGGGTTTGAGCCAGTCGAGGCCACCTTTGCCTTAGCATTCTCGATGTGGTAGGTCCCATCCTAAGGAATGGCGTTGGGCTACAGGTGCGTGTTTTTATTGTGGCCGTTAGGGTCATAATATGAGGGAGCGTCACCTTAAAGGTAGTGTAGGTGGTATGGCACAACCTACTGGGTCCGTGGCTGGTTCATCTTCTTCTGTGGCTATGCGCCCTACGGGGCAGGGTATTAAGGCGCTAGCAGGCCGTGGTAGAGGACGTGGTGGAGCTTCTTGTTCTAGTGGTCCCTCGAACCACATATATGCTTTGACTAGTAGGCAGGATCAAGAGACGTCACCTAATGTGATCACAGGTATATTATCACTATTCTCCCGAAGTGTGTATGCATTGATAGACCCAGGTTCCACCTTATCATTTATATCCCCCTTCGTTGCTAGTAGGATCGGAATAGAGTCTGAGTTGATAGAACTATTGGAGGTAGCTACAGCTGTACGAGATTCTGTGATAGCTACGCGAGTGTATAAGAATTGTTCAGTGGTTATATATAGTCGTCGTACCGTAGCAGATCTAATAGAGTTAAATATGATTGAGTTTGATATTATCATGGGCATCGATTGTTTTGTTGATTATTATGCTAATGTTTATTGCAGAGGAAAGATAGTTCGATTTCAATTTCCAGAAGAACTGATTATAGAGTGGAAGGGAGTACAATATCGCCGAAAGGTAAGTTTATTTCATACCTTAAGGCCAGGAAGATTGTTAGAAAAGGATATATTTATCATCTGGTTCGAGTGCATGAAATAAAGGCAGAGGCACCGACTCTTCAATCAGTCCCGGTAGTTAATGAATTTCCCGATGTATTCCAAGAGAAACTTCAAGGCCTTCCTCCAGAACGAGACATATAGTCTACTATAGATGTACTGCCACATACCCAGCCTATATCTATACCTTCTTATAGAATGGCACCAGCTAAGTTTGAAAAAGCAATTGAGAGATTTGCTAGAAAAGAGATTCATCAAGCCTTGTCCGTCACCTTGGGAGCACCAGTACTGTTTGTGAGGAAAAAGGATGGGTCGCTGCGAATGTGTATTGATTATGGGCAGCTGAACAAAGTAACAGTAAAGAACAGGTATCCCCTCCCAAAGATTGACGATCTATTTGACCAGTTGCAGGGTGCTAAGTGTTTTTCAAAGAGACTTGTGGTCAGGTTATCATTAGGTGCGGTAAGGGAGGAAGATATTCCAATGACGACATTCTGGAAACAATACGGGCATTATGATTTTAGAGTGCTGTCTTTTCGGATGACTAATGCTCCAGCACTATTTATGGATTTAATGAATCGAGTGTTTAAACCATTCCTTGATATGTTTGTTATTGTATTTATAGATGATATTCTAGTCTATTCCCATTCATAAGAGGAGCATGCAGACCATTTAAGGACGGTACTTAGGGTGCTTAAGCACCAGAAGTTCTATGCTAAGTTCTAGTTGACATCGGTGGCATTCTTTTGGCATATTATTGGAGCTGATGGTATCGGGTAGACATGCAAAAGATTAAGGCGGTAATGACTTGGCCCAGACCTATGACACCTACTGAGGTACGCATCTTTCTGAGGTTAGCAGGATATAACAAGAGATTCGTAAGAAAGTTTGCCTCAATTCCAGCGCCTTTGACAAGGCTAACTTAAAAGGCGGCCAAGTTTCAGTGGACTGATGCTTGTGAGCGAAGCTTCCAGCCATTGAAAGACAAATTGACTAGAGTTCCAGCCCTAACTCTTCCGGAGGGACTAGACGTCTATGTTATTTATTGTGATGCTTCGGGTGTTAGATTAGGATGTGTATTGATGCAGCATGGAAAAGTTATAGCCTATGCTTCCCGACAGCTTAGGAAGCATGAAAAGAATTATTCTTACTCACGATCTGGAGTTAGCAGTCGTGGTTCATGCCTTGAAGATATGGAGGCATTATTTATATGGGTGTCCATGTGGACATTTATTAAGAGCATCATAGAGTCTCCAATAATCTTTAAACAGAAGGAGCTGAAATGAACTTAGACAGAGGCAGTGGTGGTGGTGGTTAGAGTTTCTAAAGGATATATAATGTTGATTTTTATATCAATCCATGGAAGCAAATCTTTGGAGCAGATGATCTTAGCCGTAAGTCCATGGGTAGCTTGACAGATGTACAACCAGAAAGGAGGGAGATTGTTTGGGAGATTCAACAGCTATCCAGCCTTGGAGTACGTCTGGCAAATTTAGATGATTGTGGAGTTTCTATTCGAGAGGTTGATGAGTCCCCAATAATAGATAAGGTAAAGGCACAGTATAGAGATGCATTTCTTCAAAACGAAAAGACCCCATTTAAGGTTACAACTGACGGAGTGTTACGATATGAGGGCAGATTGTGTGCACCCGATATTGTGGGGCTACAACTGTAGGTTATGGGAGAGGCACACTCTGGCCGTTATTCTATTCACCCAGGTTCAACGAAAATGTATCATGACCTCAGATGCTTATACTGGTGGGATGACATGAAAAAGGACATAGCAAAGTTTGTTGTTCAGTGCCCGAATTGTCAACAAGTCAAGATCGAACATCAAAAGCCTGGTGGATTATTTCAGAGGATAGAGATCCCGAGTTGGAAATGGGAGATGATTAATATGGACTTCATTATAGGCTTACCTTGCTCTCAATAGAAGTATGACTCTATATGGGTTATTGTAGACAGGCTGACGAAATCGGCCCATTTTCTTCCAATCAGGACAACTTATTCGGCTGAAGATTATGCCAGGTTATATGTCAGGGAGATTGTGAGACTTCATGGGGTTCCCACGTCCATTATATTAGATAGAGGAGCTCAA